>CM077194.1:41831451-42041451 GCA_039654625.1 Rhinogobio ventralis
ATACGATTATCATGTATTGAAACATAGTGAGGTTATTTGAGAGCTCTTAAGGTGCATAATTCATTTTCATCTTAGAAAATCATTTTTCATTTAGGACTGATCCGGTGTCACTGTAGACTGGGATATATGACATCTGAGACTTAAATTGCCGTAGCCTGATACCAGATCTCTGCATGCCTGCAGGAAGCCTGAGCATGTTGTTTGAAATATAAGGACATATATGTTTGCACTAGGTCATAAATGCAATCTTAGTCTTCATAAAATATGATATACACATCACTTACAGTAAATTAAGGGAACAGTTCCTGATGTCATGCTAAACCTGTATTACTTTATTTTAAATGTGGAACAGAACAGGAGATGTCCTGGCTGTGAATGAGGACAGAGGATGTCAAGCTCAAAAAATGACAAAACTTACCATGGTACCATGCAAGTCTACAGAGGAGAAACAGAGCAAAATTTAAGTTAGTATTCTTAAATATCATGCTTGACGTTCAAACTTTACCTCACGCTTTTTTATAAGAGGTGAGATCCAATGGTGGCGTCACTGACTACAAATGTATGACGCATTTAAAGAGAAAGACTTTCATTACAGAAAGCTTTAGATGACTTAGAATATGGCATGACATTTATGTTTATGGGTATTTTGCAGTACTTTTTGGTCATTTATGGAACTTGACATCCCCCATCACCATTCGCTGTCATTGTATGTAAAAGAGTAGCCAGGACATTCTGCTAAATTTCTCCTTTCGTGTTACACAGAGGGGAAAAAATCATATGATGACACAATTCATGTTATTTTAGTATTTATTAATATATTTAAATTAGCTTTTCATATTTTCAGTTTTCATTTGACTTTTAGTTTGTTGTATTATTTTTTTTATATAGCTTTAATTTTTGTTTCCGTTTTAGTAATTTAATACTTCATCTTCAACTTATTTCAGTTACTTGCTAAGACAACGTTATTAAAACTTAAGATTTTTAAAGTTAAGGGTTTTCTATCTAATATTTTATATATATCAACAGGGTGTGTGTGTATATATATATATATAGCATTATTTCAATTACCAAAAATTATTTTTAATAGTTTAATTTTAGTTAACAATAACAACCCATGACAGAATTAAAAATTTTCTTTTTTTTTTATTTGAACTATCATTTGAACTGAACAGTCTTGCCACATTAGAGAAGTTATGGATGGATAATGTATTTGTAACATCATGTGGTAAAAATAGGAATTATACTAACACGAACTCTACAAATATAGATGCAGACTCTAGTACATTTTATGGATTGATGGCCTTTATTGATAGCCGCACACTAGAGTTATGCAAAGGGGTCGTAGAGGTCAAACTCCTAACGACTTGTGATCGGTGAGGCCCATCACTATTCCCATCACAAACAGGTCAATTCATTAACACACCAAGGTCTCCAAGGGCAACCGCAATGAAGGGGTCACAATGGTCTAGTGCTCTAGATACTGTTATTGCTCTTGTATGCATGAGCGTCACTCTCTAACAAGGGATTGTGGTGGTTTTACTAAATGGAAAAGGCTCTGTAATACCAAACTGTGCTCTTTCCTATGAATAGCAATGAGACCTCCTTTATGGTTAACTTTATGTGCTCATTAGAGATACAGAGGGAAGACTCCTTGAATTCATCAGTAACAGCAGTGCTTTGGTCATTCATGGTTTATTGACCAAGCCGAACTATATTGGACTAAACAGATGGTCTTAATGTATTGTGCTTACGCTGCATGCTCAATGTGTACAGCCATCATTAATCATATGGATTCTTACCTTTGCTGTTTTGTATTGCTTTCATGTTGAAACCATCTCAAGCTTTGATGTTAAATCTCATTGGCTTAACCAATACTTTGAGTTTAAAGGAACACGCCGACTTTTTGGGACTTTAGCTTATTCACCGTATCCCCCAGAGTTAGCGCCTGAAAATAGTCCCCAGCACGCTCTCTTGTGCAAGCAGGTTTTCACGTTGGTTATGTTGACGGAAGTTAGCCTATTTTCAGGCGCTGCGTAATATCATTGCGCCGCTGCACCCATGGTACGGCAGCAAAGTTCCTGGATTATTACGCAGGAATGAGAGTATAGTCCCTAGCCATATCGGTCTAGAAAATTGCAACTTTTCATTTTCCGTCAGTCTTAGTACACGATGTAACTATACACATCACAACATATATATAGGAAAATGTTGCCGTTATTTTGTCACTTATTGAGCAGTAGGCTAGATGGAGCCGTTTACCTCCAGTCTTTGTGCTAAGCTAGGCTAGCGGTGGGTGCGTCAGACAGAGTTATGGCACGCACGGAGATAAAAATGGTATGTATGGATTTATCTAACTCTGGGGGATACGGTGAATAAGCTAAAGTCCCCAAAAATCGGCGTGTTCCTTTAAATAGATCAAAAGTGACAGTAAAGACATTTATAAAGCTACAATTTTGCATTTCAAATGAATGGTGTTCTTTTGAACTAGAGAATGCTCATAGAATACTGAAAAATATCACAGGTTCCACCAAAATAGCACTGTTTTAATCATTAATAGTAATAATAAATGTTTCTTGAGTGCCAAATCAGCATATTAGAATGATTTCTGATGGATCATGTGCCTCTGGAGACTGGTGTAAAGATGCTGAAAATTCAAATTTGCCATTACAGGAATAAATTACATTTTAAAATATATTCAAATACAAAACAGTTATTATAATATGTTACAATATTAATGTATTTTAGATCAAATAAATGCCTTGATGAGCAAAAAATATATTTTTAAAAAAAAAAACTACAAATGGTCACAATTCATCTAGCAATTTGTAAATGAATTGTTCGTTTGAGTCTGATCTTTTCACTGTTAGTTTGGTTCTCGAGTTCATGATATGTTTTATGGTGCTTTTGTGTCCTTAATTTAAACAGTCCCCAATCATTAAAAGTCAAAATTGTTTTGTGTGTGTTTATTGGAAGAAGGAAAGTCATACAGGTTTATTATTACACATCGAGTAAATAATGACAGAAGCTTCATTATTTTAAATGACTAATGAACTATTCCTGTACGGTATTTTCCAGTTTGTGACTGTAGGCATTTGATTTGTCATATTTGTTTTATGACCATTGTATCATCCAGCCCACATGGTCTCCAGAGGTCTTGCATCTGCACAGTGTATAAACAGACATACAGGCAGCTGTAAGCGGAAATGGATAGTCTGTGTCAATTCCTGTTTAGGGAAAATGCTCTCTGTATGTCTGGGAGTATTACTTTTGCATTAAACGGCAAGAGGAAGAGAGAGAGAGGAAATGGGCAAAGAATGGGCAGAGATACTGGAGAAATTTGTGCCGTCTTTTGGAGAGGGGGCCAAAGGCCCTGCTGTGCCCTCTGCCTTCAGAATGTCCATTATCCGACCACAAGTGTGAAAGACATGCACACAAGCTGGGGCTGGACTTGGGCAGTTACTGGCTCTGGGTGACTTATGACGCATGCGGCAGAATCCGCAGTATGGAATACTAACCAGAGAAGGAAAGAGCCTCAGGACTCGCTCCTAGTAACTAAAAGATTGATCACAGGCCTGTGAAATGTGAAAGAGCATGTGTATTAGCTGTCTTTGTGGTATGAAGCGCCACATTCTTGCAAAGATAAGCCACATCCTTAGCTGGAGTTGCAAATGTTCAGATTAATTTGTTCTAGGTGACAGACTGCATACAGTTTTAAAGAGATGCTCTGGCAGATTTATTAGCTCTGTGTCAAAACCTAGTGAGCTGATTACCTAGTGCAAAACTAAGTCATTTCAAATTAGACTAGTTGTACATGGCCTGAATGAAACTTAAATGAAAATTAGAAATGTTGTTTAGGCAACTAATGAAATACATTTAAGCTGAAGTACTACAAATGCTAAAACTAAAATTGAAATAAAAATAAAAGCTAAATAGCTACATTTTAAAACACAATAATAAAAGCACATACAATTACAAAAACTTTAAAGGGGTCCTATAATGCCCTTTTTTACAAGATGTAAAATAAGTCTCTGATGTCCCCATAGTGTGTATGTAAAGTTTTAGCTCAAAATACCCCACAGATTATTTTTTATAGCATGTCACTTTTTGAGGGTGAGCAAAAACGTTTTTGTGTGTGTCCCTTTAAATGCAAATTAGCTGCTGCTCCCGGCCCCCTTTCAAGAAGAGGGTGGAGCTTCAAGAGCTCCTGTAAGCAGCTCCGATTACCTCACGCAGACACGCACTGAAAATGTCCGAAATGGTTGAGCCTTTTATGCTCAAACCAGAGTCGGACAATGATGGAGAGACTCAAGAAGGAGTAAAATGCAACAGGACGTTTCTGAATGGTTAGTTGATGAATGTATGTAGCTGATGAGGAGTTTACTATCTTCAAGTCATGGATTCGCATATTCTGTCATAATCTATTATCGCTCTTGTGGGAACTGTTGTAAGATGCCTTCAGGGCCAAAGAATATATACTGTATGAAGATAGAACATAGAAGAAAGTTTAAACATAGTTTAGTTCTATTGCATTTGTGTTACATACTGTATTGCAATAAATATGAAAAGACGGGTGCGACAGCTTGAGCAGACTCCCAAATGTGCTATACCACAATAACTCTTCCTCTTCTCAACATGGCCTAACCCCCTTTGTTGCGTGTTCCCAGGGCCAGGGTTTATGTAAATGTTAGGGTTAGTGATGTCACTAACCCGTGAAGAAGCTCATTGTAGTCCCTACCAGCTAGGGCTGGGTATTGACACAAATTTCACAATTCGATTGGATTTCGATTCACAAGCTTGCAATTTGATTTGATCAATATCCATTATTTTGGATATATATCAGGTACAATATATGGTAAATTTTCTCAAGGAAAACAAATCTCTTACCTAGTAATCTATGGGAGTCAGTTGTAGCCTACTACACTCACCTAAAGAATTATTAGGAACACCATACTAATACTGTGTTTGACCCCCTTTCGCCTTCAGAACTGCCTTAATTCTACGTGGCATTGATTCAACAAGGTGCTGAAAGCATTCTTTAGAAATGTTGGCCCATATTGATAGGATAGCATCTTGCAGTTGATGGAGATTTGTGGGATGCACATCCAGGGCACGAAGCTCCCGTTCCACCACATCCCAAAGATGCTCTATTGGGTTGAGATCTGGTGACTGTGGGGGCCATTTTAGTACAGTGAACTCATTGTCATGTTCAAGAAACCAATTTGAAATGATTCAAGCTTTGTGACATGGTGCATTATCCTGCTGGAAGTAGCCATCAGAGGATGCACAGTACCACTGCACAGTGGTAACAAGGCATGATGGATCCATGTTCTCATTCTGTTTACGCCAAATTCTGACTCTACCATCTGAATGTCTCAACAGAAATCGAGACTCATCAGACCAGGCAACATTTTTCCAGTCTTCAACTGTCCAATTTTGGTGAGCTCGTGCAAATTGTAGCCTCTTTTTCCTATTTGTAGTGGAGATGAGTGGTACCCGGTGGGGTCTTCTGCTGTTGTAGCCCATCCGCCTCAAGGTTGTGCGTGTTGTGGCTTCACAAATGCTTTGCTGCATACCTCGGTTGTAACGAGTGGTTATTTCAGTCAAAGTTGCTCTTCTATCAGCTTGAATCAGTCGGCACATTCTCCTCTGACCTCTAGCATCAACAAGGCATTTTCGCCCACAGGACTGCCGCATACTGGATGTTTTTCCCTTTTCACACCATTCTTTGTAAACTCTAGAAATAGTTGTGCGTGAAAATCCCAGTAACTGAGCAGATTGTGAAATACTCAGACCGGCCCGTCTGGCACCAACAACCATGCCACGCTCAAAATTGCTTAAATCAACTTTCTTTCCCATTCTGACATTCAGTTTGGAGTTCAGGAGATTGTCTTGACCAGGACCACACCCCTAAATGCATTGAAACAACTGCCATGTGATTGGTTGATTAGATAATTGCATTAATGAGAAATTGATCAGGTGTTCCTAATAATCCTTTAGGTGAGTGTATATATATTGAAGGAAAAAATTAACTGATTTGTATACAAACACTTAAATTACACTTAAATCTTTTTATAATAATAAAGTTATATGAATTATAAACATTTAAATGGTGGCTGTCGTAAAAACTTGCCAGATTTATTTAAACATGCATTAGATATTGAAGAACATTAAAAATTATAATGAATATGTAGCCTAATATGGTGCATATGCTCCTCAAAATGCTCCTCTCTGGAGTTAATTTTTCTAGCTGACTAACGAGTTTATGGACACTGGATATGGTTTTTCTGAGGAAGGCCTAAATGTGACGTTACATGACATTGTTTACAAGCTGTTTTGCTGACGTATTTCCGTGGTTGAAACACTGATTGAGCAATTCCATGTGACATGAATGATACGGATTTCGGTAAGATGTACTCTATCTTTTAACACACTTTCAGATGCTCATTCATGTTTATTTTGTGCTGTAACTGGTATTAAAGCGAATGAGTTCACGTGGGCTCCGCGCTGCCGCTTCTCTTGAGCTGAGCTGCGCCAGAGCGATCTCACGCCACAGCACCAAAGTGGTATTTATGTTTTTGAATTTTGTAATAAATTGGATGTAATTTTAAATCTGAGACTTTGTTTCATATCAATAGTAACAAAGCACAAAGATTATTGCGATTTATTGGATGGGAGGTGCGCTACAATTTCCCATTCATTCATCAACTGAAAATAGGATGACTAATTGATTCTTGGGATTTAAGAATCGATATCGGTTCGTAAAAATGAGAATCGATTAAAGTCGAGAAATCTATATTTTTTTACCCAGCCCTACTACCAGCTGTTTGTTGTAGTCCTTAAAAAGCGATTTTCTTTAAAAGAAAATATCTCCCTTTGCTTTGAACTTTGAGGGTCGTAACTTTGCAGATATTATTGCTCAAACAACAACAATACACACTAACTAAAGTGAAAAAATGAAATCATAAGCAACCCCTTTAAAGTTAAAATTAATAATGAATATATAAAAATAAAAGTGTATTCAAAATATGAATATATATACTATAAAAGTATATTTAATACCAAAATAACACTGTTCTATCTCTTATTTACATTAAGTCATGTTGTACTATACAGATTGTTGTCCAATCAGATGCTCTGTAGAATAAATATGCCCCTCCCCCCATACCACCTGTAACTGATAATCATGGTTCTTGTCTGCAACGTAAGTGAAGCCTTTTTGCTGTAGAAAGGCAAGCTCTTTGATATGTCTTGCCAAACTTCTTATTTCAATAGTAAATATCTCAACACAAGAAATAAAACTGCACTCAAAGCAATTTCAAGGGGTTCTTCTTAAAGTGTGACCAAAAAAAAAAAGAGTAAAAAGCTGCTGTTGTCCTATTTTGTTTCATTATTTTTTTTGCTGCACAAGACATGCCACCTAAATAAACTTGAACAGTTATGCATATTTAGCACAGCTTGCTTTAGGATGTTGCTCTTCTTTAGAGTACAAGATAAATATTCATATTTTGAACTCCATGTGTAGTTAAAAAAGATGACATGAATACTGAGTCCCGCTGAGCAGTCATAATTGTTAAGCAGAGCTTCCGAGTGAGTGTAATTTCTGGATGTTAAATGCAAACAGATTAGGTTTGCAGGAGAGATAAGAAGAACGCCATCTCTGCTAAAGCCACACTTTGGATTATGAGTCAGAACTGTAGGAAAATCTATGACAACCCATATCCAATTCATTACCCAAATCATTTATCATCTAGTCTAGATCCCCAAAATGGCTCTGCAGGAATTTAAACGATCCTTCACTGATCGTACCCTCATTTAGTGGTCGAAAACATCTGTATCGTCTTTAAATAGATTCTGAAACTTTAAGTGACTCTTTGGAAAGATAGTGTGCTCTTTGTTTGCTGTGAAACCATGGAAATGCTTGCCTTGTTGGAGTGGGCTGCAGTAATGTGAAACAGTTAATAAGAGCTGAGAGCTTGTAGTTGTCCTCTGCGTCATGAAACAAGTAACATCTATCATGTTTTAGTTTGTGGTTAAATTGCACCATATGATTTTCCCAAGTAGGACAGGTTACAGGTTATTATCAAACGATCATAGCTTTGACTCCATTCCTGATCTTAACCATAACCAACCTCTAAAACCAGAGACAAATGGTAGGAAACTATACACTATGCAGGCATGAATACTTGGCTACCACATTGCATTCGAGTGGTCCCGTTGTACATACTTACTGTGCATTCTTGCATAGCGGTAGCAAACTTCAGTACTTGAAGGGGCGATCTACACTGCCCGGCCAAAAAAAAAAAGTCGCTGGTTAGATTTAAATAGGCAAATGCTTAAGAGTCAATGATTGGATCATTATTGCAGCGATTATTATGTTTCTAGCATGTTATATATTTGGCAACAGTTCTTCTAACCGTAATTGGAGCGTGTTGCTTTTCATTTCTTAAACAACCATATAGGAAGACACATCATGGCCATATTCCAGGATGACAATGTCAAGATTCATCAGGCTCAGACTGTGAAAGAATGGTTGGGAGGGAGTATGAAGAATCATTTTCACACATGAATTGGCACCTCTGATTCCAGACCTTAAATTCATTGAAAGTCTTTGGGATGTGCTGGAGGAGACTTTACAGAGTGCTTGACTCTTGCATTGTCAATACAAGATCTTGACCAAAAATTGATGCACCTCTTGATGGAAATAAAATGTTTCGTCAAGATCTCAGAATGCTAAGAATACAATTCATACAGTACTTGATGTGGTGTGGACACATTTTGGAATGAAAATTTGCTAGATGATTCACATACTTGCATAGAGTATGTTTCAGGCCTAACCAAGGACAACACCTCAGGGCTCGACAATAAGGATGGCCCGGAGCCAGTGTGAAAGACTCTCAGGCCAGTTGATGGACCTGTTACTTGCCCGCTCGGGCCAGTGCTGCATCTTCACTTAAGTTGATAATTTTTGCATTTGTAAGCCTTGCCTATTTAAATATTCAAGCGCACATAGACGAGAAAGTGCACGTCTCTCAGTTTGGTTCTCGCGCAGTGTAGCAACACTAACTTAAGCGCACCCACGCGTCTCACAGCGCGCGAACATTCACACAAAATTGTCAAAATGCCTGTCTTGTCGAGTATCATCGTAAACATAGTCAGTTATGTATTTTAAATGAACGTAAACATGAAATATGCCAGTCACCACCAGCGTTTTTGTCATTTTTACAAGTTTCATGACCCACAGAATATATTGTATGAATATGCAATATATCAAAAGAAAGAATTCTTGCTTCATGCATTTTTTATCAACACTTGAATGTGGGTCAGTTTCGTGAAAAAGGCAACATTTTGAGAAAAAAGCTGAGAAAAATCACGTTTTTCATTTGTATGTTTGTTCTGTTGCTCGTAATTCTATTATTTGTTCCTATTTCATTACAGACTGTCTTTAACAATATTTAAAATTTATATGAGTTAGGCTTTTTGGAGTTAACCTTATTTATTAGTGTTACATGGATCAAAAACAATAACTAGGCCTATTTTATTTAATTTGTTACTTTTTTGTGGTGGGGCCAGTAACATTTTTGGCAGGGCAAGTAAACATTTGAACCACTGGCCCGGCTGGGCCATTAGAAAAAATCCTTAGCGTTGAGCCCTGCTGGTTTGAGCTATCCATTAGTGTTCCCATTCATCTCAATGGCAGTTGTTTGGAATTATGTGATTTGAAATTTTTGCTCATGGTTGCTTAGTTCTGCAGCCAAGTTGTTTTGATCCAATTACCTAAGCTGTGAAAATGCTATATAGCTAATTATTCATGAAAGTGATGCCATGACGTTAACTAAGTCTCAAACACTAGTGAGCGTTTTCACACCAGGCTTATATGGTGCATTTGTTTCAGAACCTAGCTGTTTTCTCCTTTATTTCGGTTCATTTAGCCATATATGAACACTGCAACTGAGTCGCACAAATTGCCTGATTGAAATGAACTCTGGAGTATTGTTGGGTATCATTTGAATTTTATCGATTCCGATTCTTATTTATTCCCAGTTTTGATTCCAAATTATTGAGAAAAGTTATTCAGTCAAGATCAGTGAGGAATTTTCTTTAGTTCTATAAATGGCATTAATGACAAACAGCAGCAGGTGTATTAGGCTGCTGTCACTTTAAGACCTAATGCACAAATTAAATACAGTGATACACAAGCGTTTTCTTTCTCAGCTGTGTACATTCACTTAAGAGAAAACCGACTGTTTATAAGGATATTTTGACACAATTTTGTGGGTACTGGTCCGTTCAAGCGCAAGAAGATGCGAAAGAGAACTCAATTAATTATTTGCACACTATTTGATAGGTGGCTTTTTGTGTGCATGCTTTGAATGTGCAAAGAAAACCATGCACAATTGCCAAATCGAGTCTCTTTCACGTCTTCTTGTGCTTGAATAATTTGAAATCACATGAAAATGTGCACACAGGAATCAAATAAAAGTGTCCAATTCCTGACCTAAAGTATCTGATTCCGGAATTGGAATTGATTTTTGATTCCCAACCCTACTCTTTGGTTGTGATGAGAAAGCAAGTGTCTGATTCTTTTGGAGAGTACATTACTTATACTTGAAGAAAACCAAAGAGTGCCTTTTCATCTTAAACTGTAGTGTAATTGCAATTCTCCAAAACAGGGGCATTGCAAGAATGCTGTTTCGACAAAGCCTTGATTCCCATTCTCTTATCAATCCATTGTGATGGTTAGCACTATTAGCAGAATCCTGGAACATAAAGAGGTTCACTCTCCAATGAGAGAACAGTTTTATTCATGTGACTTTTGGTATGCTTTGAAATGTTGCCTTGTGAAAACAAACCGAATCAAGAAGCAAATGCAACATTGTAACTATTTAAGTCCCTGTTTCGGAACCAAGCAAACTATCATGCTTTTAAGAAAGAATTGGGTACTAGTAAAATATCTGATATAATTACATTTATTTACTTAAAATAAAGAATGTATTTTGTCAAAATACACTATACATTTTGAATGGCCATCCATCGAGAAAAGATGATTTTTGCTGAAAAAAATGTACTAGCAGGGCCTAATGGTACGAAAACCAACGAAACTTTGACCCTTTGGACCAAACTCTACACCTTAGGCCTAAACTTAGTACTCACCCCTAAAAATGGAATGATGTCAAACTAGGACAGCACAGACATTTCATGCGTTTGCATTTTACTCTTCATGGCTCAATTCGTCATGCAGAACTGATGCGTGTAATTTGCAATCACTTAGCATTATGTGATCAAAAAACAGCTTGGCATTTTCCATCTGCATTTGATGAGTTCTGAATATTTATATTGCTGATACTGTAATAATAAGCCTTTAATTAGAAAATGATTATCTGCTCGTTCTATGATCCGCCATTCTGGAGAAGTTAAACATTCAACCATCACCTGCTCTCTTGAGGCGTTGATGGAACGTCCCAGTGTAAACAGCAATTATGTCGAGAGTTGGATCAAGCAACTGACCTCAAAAGTTTGAAGTTTCCGAACAAAAAGAACCTCACATAACCTTAACCATGTTCTGATCACGTATGCTCTTTTGAGTTATTCTAAGCAGCTCAAGTATTCCAGTTTCGTCGTCTTCAGAAGATGGTGGCTTGATCAAAGGGGACTGCCGTTCTCACATTCCACCCCTAGCCAGATAGATTCTGTAATCGATGTGCCACCAGTGGGAATATCACCACCATGCTTGAGAGTCTCGCACAGCATTAAGAAGGAAGGCGCAATTCTCATATTCGTTGAGCGAATGAATCATTAATCCTCTTAAATGCTTGACTAAGCACACTCAGTCTTCATAATATTCCCCAAGTTTTGAAATGCATAAAACTGGCAGTTAATATTCATTGCAGTAAAAGGAGAAGAAAAATGAAGTTCTGTTATGACCCAAACCCTCACTTACAGTGAAAGTAGGGGTCTGTGGTTTCGACTGATGTCTGGGCCTTTGCGAATGCTTTCCATGAGGACATTGGTTTGGACTTGTCTCTGCTTTTTCCTCTATGGTTAGAGAGTGGTCTTGGGCCATGTCATGCGGGACGGTCAGAACGAATAATGGCCCTTTTTTGAAAGGACATGTGGACAGATTTGTCCAACAGCCATTCCAAAAGGATTATTTCGTCATGGGACGTTTGTTGTATTGTAATTAAGCAACACGTAGTAGACTGAGGCGTTTGGTTAATCGAGCATTGTCTCCACTGCCGCTCCAGGCTCTGTCCCCTTTTCAACGGCAAATCACTGGAAGAACACTCATTCGCTTTCATCTGGAAATCATCAACTTGCTTTTATAGAAATATTGTCGAATGTCAATATTTAGCGCCGTTCAGAAAAAAATGAAATTGTGGTGAGTGAGGTCTTCACCTCAGAAATACTCTGTTGCTGTTTGTGATGCCATCATGTGTTTATTATTTTTTCTCTCATATTACTTATGGTTTGCCCTTGAGCCATAAGCCTTCTTGTCACAGTCATAAATCGGGCCTTGAGATAAAATATGAATTAAGCAAAATGTTAGTAAGAATGGTTATACATTTCCAAATTCACAAGCCCTCAATTGAGAATTGATTCAGTTTAATTATATTTCAGTTAAAATATATATTTTGCCTGTATGAAAAAAAAAATCTCCCTCAGCTACTGCTATAACCGTCTAACTTTAAAATTAGAAGTTAATTCAAATTAATTAATTAAAATTAACAACAGGGCCCAAACTATGCAGCTCAATATATTTGATTTAAGAGATATAATAAAGAACACAAACAAAAAAAGTTTAAAGTAAGCTTTTAATTGCTTTTTTCTGTTTAAAAGTTATTATAAAAATTTATAAAATTATGAGAAAGATTACAGCTGTGTATAATATGTATATGTATCATCCGTTCACATACTGTACTATACTGTGATTTAAAAATAAATTCATCCATCCTGTATTTTAAAATATATTAATATATAACTGTAAGTAATGATTCTGTAACCGCTCTGACAAATTCAATGTTAATTTAAAGAGGTGATGAATTGAGAAATAAACTTTCCCTTGAGCTTTTGATATATAAAAGGTCATGGTAATATAAGAATATCCTGTAAGTTTCAGAGCTGAAAACGTTCTTGTTAGTCAGAGAAAAGCTAGGTTTATAGACACCAGGCCCAGCAAACGACAGGTTTGTGTGGGGATCTATGACGTCAAAGGGAGGCAAGCACCGCCTCAGCAGAAGAATATCAACACCTACTTTATCACTGCCTGTTTAGCCCCGCCCACCGATTCACACATAGGCCTAGTGTTAAACCATCAAGCTACAAAGCAATAAACATGCTGTTGAGGATTACAAAATATTGTGCAGTGACTGTGTTCAACAGTAATGCAACATGTAAGTAACATTCTAATGCCTGATCTGAAATGTGATGATTCATGTAGTCAGATGTTCTTTGACTGTGTGCCATCATTCTATAAAGAAAGCGATCAAAGAAAGCTCCCTTTGCAATCGTTTGAGCAGCACGCACTGAACCTGTCAATCAAATAGGAGAGTTTATCAGTGACGCGTTTTATTCAACGAATCTCTTATCTATATCACGTTTGCACTGTTAGTGAAGATGAAAGCATTCGTTAGTGTACAGAAACTGAGTTGGAATGACGAGATCGCTGCTTTCATGCGCTCAACATGTGTGTGATCGGCTACAATGATCATCACTGCAACCTTTCATGCCACAATCTTAATATAATGCCATAGATCTAAATGTAATGCAACACTTTTCACGATTAGTTAACCATGAGAGCTGTAATTGTAAAAACGAGCTAAAAGAGGGAGTAATACTATTTCAAATGCAAAGACATTAGCCAATCACAGCAGTGGGTGTTTACACTGAAGTCTCCCAGCGGACACGCCCCTTAAAACAGAGCGTTCAGAGCAGAAGGCTAAAATCAGGGTAGGAAAAATGCCTTTTATTTATAAATTATGAACATTTTTGATGTAAAAAGCATTCTAACATTATAAGTGCACCCCAGGAAACATCATAAAACAATAAAAAAACACAGTTCATGACCCCTTTAATTAAGGATCCACCAGTCAATCTGCTAAGATTGAGAGTCTTTTTGAATAATTGAATGACTCATTTGTTTTTTAATTATACCGCACAACCAGTGCAGTACTCTTTTGAACAACGGTTCAAAAGAGTCATTTGTACGTACATGAATTGGACTACTTTGGCTGTCCTTTATTTAAATTTTTTAAATAATTTTGGCTAAAAAGAACTGGTACACGTCATTTTCTCATGAATTGGACTACATTGACTATATGCTATGTTTTTATTCACTAAAGAGCCAATTCATAAGAATCATTTGTTCTTGAATTAGACTACTTTGGCTATGCTGTATGATTTTATTCACTAAAAAGAACCAGTTCATTTAAGAGTAATTTGTTCATGAATTGCACCACAATGGTTGCTTATGCTGTATCTTTCTATTATTTTTTTTTATTTTTATTAAAGAACCAGTTCTTAAGAGTTATTTGATGAATTTGTATGGAGATTGTTGAAATGAAGATTATGATTAATTGGAAAAATTTTACCTAGCCTTAAAGCTAAGTGCTGAATGTCTTTGTTCACACGCTGATATAGGCCCTTGCCCAAGCCATACCCAGATCTCACTGTTCTCATGAAACATAAGGAGTTTTTCTCTACAAAAATCAAACATATTAACTAAAGTCTTCAGTCATATTAGTATATAGCTGGAGGCTGTTATTTTCTCTTACTTATGTTATGTTCTCCCTTGGACACGTTCATGGATTCTATGCCTGGCATAATAAGCTAACCTCATATGACCCCTGAGGAATTTGATGTATTGAGTTGCATTATTCACACTCACTCTGTACGGCTCATAATTCCCGAATAAAATTTTGAGTTCTCTGTGTTCTTGCATTCCTGACTTCAGTGGTTTGACCTGGATGGCCATCTTGTATGAGGAGCTGCATTCTTAACGGCCTTGCACAGGATTACATTGAAATTAAGGTTCATCTGCTTCAAATGAGTACAAAACACCAGTGGTGAAATGTGCTTCTTCTGTATGTAAAAAGAAAAAGCTTTAGACTCTAACACTGTGTCCTAACTAAGCACAATGTGATAAATACCATAAGCAATAAAAGCTTTCTCTTTCAGCTATCTCTTGTAAATGATGCAACCGTGACAAGCACTGGGACATTTTGTCCTGGGGAACATTATAGTAACATGCCAAAACTTGTTGTGTGTTAAAACATGCTAGCAAACATGCTAAATCATGCTAGCAATGCCAAACAACATGCTAACAACTCCTAAAAACATAAAATTTTTGAGCAAGTACATAACCAGCCAGTGTTCAAAACAATCTCCTTACCTAAGCCCGATTCACAACGGTAAGCTTGTAATAATGTGTTATAATTTGAGTGGTACTGGTAGCTTTCCACGGGAAATTCAAGCATGGCTCCGTTCGTCTTAGCGTCATTACGTCACGTCTGTATACATAAAGAAGGAGTTCGGCTAGTAGGCTATCGCATGTGAGGATGCTGCAGGTGGTGGATCATTTATGTCCTTTTCTCACAGCAGCTGGAATTATTAAATTTATAATTTTGATGGCAGATTGTAATCCAGAAAGGACCAAATGACAATCATCAGTGACAACTGGAGATTCACCTGTAGTCAAAAGCAAAAGATTAGACTGTACAGAAATTGAAATCCACAGGTAACACGAATACACACTAAATACACGTAGTCACGCAATGCTGATGTTGTTAACATTAACAATTTGAGAACAAAGTATAACAATAATAATAATTTGCACGGTTTGATGTGATATAAGATAAGAGATTGTTAGTTTTAATCACCATTGGTAGCGCAATTTATTGTAATGCTTTTTTTCTCTCAGTTGGTCACTTAATTGTTCAGATGACATTTTCCGGTGAAAATTCTTATTTTGGTCATAATCCATGAAGTACAGTAACCACACTGGTGTGGTGACTGACAGCCACACATATAACATTAGATTAATCCGCACTGAGGAGCTGTGCCGATGCACAACCCACAAAAAGATGATAATTCCGCAAATAACGAGAGAGATGGCGACAAAAAGGCAACATTTACAGACTGCAGCTTTAAGAAATACTAACTATTAAGGTAGTCGAATTAGATTTAGATTACATTTTTACAAGAAAAAAAAGTCCATTGTTTCTTGTCAATAGTGTAACGGTGTATGAAGCACTTTCAAACCAAGCAGCTTTCTGTTGGTCAGTGTGGTGAACTCGCGTGTATTCCGATTGGAATGACGGCTGTTAAATTTCACTCATGAAGTTTCGCCGAGCAGCGAAAAATGTGACCGCACCTTAAAGGTGCAGTATGTAATATTGACAGCTAGCAGTTGAAATGGGTACTGCAGTCCAAATAAATAATATTGGAGAGAGTTGTTTCCCCCGCCCCTCCTCCTCAGACTCGATGCTCACTTGGGTTGCCAGATTGAGGAAACGCATCAGGAACGAGTTGATTTATCCGCGTTTTAATATGCTCCCACTCGTAGAGATTTTTAGATGGATGCCGAGGGATTTTAGGCCAAGTAGAATCTGCGATCTCTGACCCAATTCGTTTTCTGGCTTCCATGGCTGCGATACGCTGTTTTCTTCCAACCCGGCAAGTCGAAATACTATTGGGTGAATTGGCAGCAGGCGGAATCAAACAGACCAAAACAAAAACAGACATTCCGACACGGAACGCACATTTCAAAGTAAAATAACTGGCTGTAGCAATCAGCATTGTTTTTCAGTGAAACAAGTATGTGAACTTGGCATCTTTCCTAAATATCTGCAAACATATTATGGTATTTATATGCTTTAGTACAGTCAAAAAAATGACATACAGCACCTTTAAGAAGCATGGTTTGATATGGTTTCTTGGGGTCTGATAAGGTCAAATGGGGTCTGAAGTGGACTAACATGGCCTGTCTGAGAGGTCTTCATCTGACCTTCTTTCTGCTTTTCTCTTATAATAAAACATTCAAACCTCAAACTTTTAAAACTATTTCATGCTTTTAGGCCAGGCTTTGTCAAGTCATCAAACTTTACTAAACTTCACCTTTTCTAGTTCCCTGATAATATTTTAATCACTTACTGTTGACTTTATAATATCACATTTGCTATTTTTCCACACACAATATAAATGTACAGTACATATGTAGTTGCCTTTATAATTTTGGAAGCAGGTCATCATATTTGGGGGTCCTTGGCATCAAAAAGCTGAAAGCAACTGGCTTGCTTGATCCGTCACCTGACAGTGGATACAGCAGTTAAGCTAAGGCTAGTACTTGGTGACCTTCTGTATTTAAGCTCTGTCAGTGTGAACTCCCCTCAAGATTGAACACACATGAAATGGACTTTAATGTAGACATGTTTAATGGTTAGTCCCTGTGATACTCATAACTGATTAACACGTCTTGGTCTTCCTTTAGGTTGTAGAATCGATTGATTAGTGTTTTTAGATGGTATTTGTAAAGATGCAGTTTTTGTTGTTCCAGTTTCTTTTCTTGAGTGATAAATAACTTAAATTTGTGTTCAGTTCCAGGAACTCCAGCTGGACAGGGAAACCTTGCTAGTAACCAATCGGAGTCTTGCAGAAGACAGCCTTTCACATCGCCCTCACCTTCAAAACGGCAAGCTGCGATTGGCTGCAAAGTACGAGGAGCTGGCAAAGCTGACCACTGCCTGCAGGGAAAAGCAAAGCCGACTTGGTGAGTAAAAGGTTAGGGTTTTGACTTGTGAGAGTGATGCTGTGAATGCTAATTACACCAAGCATTCCTCATTTTCCTCATGGTTCAACACGCATTGGATTTTTTGCTTCTTATATTAGCTACACCTAGGGCTGGGCGATACATTTATATCAATATTTATCCGAAAAAATAATTTGCTATATTGATAAACTTATGAGTTTATTATCATGACAGTTTCATCCACTACACATACTTAAGCAAGCGTGATGCTTGTGGTGTTTTTAACATCGGCTGTCATATTGGACAGTCCACATGAATTTCATCAAGCATTTCATTATTTCATTTGATAAAAGCTGTTGTCAAATACACACTGAAACTCAAAGGTCTTCAGGACAAACCAGCAAAAAAAGGTTTTGGTTTGGAAAATATGACAGAAATATATTACTATTGTGTGAAACTTGTAAATTTATATTGTATGAAACTTGTCATTTATACTGTATACATTAAAACATGGATGAAAATATCTTGTTTGTATGATATTCTTTAGTAATAATAATAGGGCTCTGCAATTAATCATATTTTGATTTCAATTTCGATTTTGGCTTCCAACGAAAAATATGAAAATAGGATAATCAAGGTAAAAACGTTTTACTTACATTAATTAACCTAGTATTAGTTTTTGCTGAAGTATCGATCATTGTGATATTTCACTGACATTTAAAATTACTCATATCTTGAAATAAGACTTTGATCATATCGCCCACCAATAATCGTGATTTCAGTATTGATTTTTGCCATAATCGAGCATCCCTAAATAATAATCATCATCATAATAATATATTTGCAATAACAACACAATTTATTAAAACTTTACATTGATTTATTATTATTATTACTAATAATTAAAAGAATATAATACAAACAATATATTTTTTCATCCAAAAATTTTTTTGTTGTACTTTTTTTATTTTTATTTGAAAATATATTTTAACTTTAAGTTTTATAAATTGTTATATTTTTATGAATTCATTTTATTAGACACCTTTTTTATGATACATTTATTTTAAAGGTGCACTGTGTAAATTTTAGCGGCATCTAGCAGCGAGGTTGCGAATTGCAACCGCCCACCACTCACCCCTCCCTTTTACAGCACATTGAGAAGCTACGGTGGCCGACACAGGACAAAGATGTCGTCGTCTGAGACAGCAGAGAGTAGCTAATGCTCTGTAGAGCAGTTTGTCTGTTTAGGGCTACTGTAGAAACATGGCGGCACAATATGACTTCATTGTAACAGGGACCCACGGTGTATGTAGATAGAAGTGTCTCATTCTAAGGTAATAAGGTCTTTATACGTCACTGAAAACATAGTTATGTATATTATATTGCATTTCTGTCAATAGATCCTCATAAATATTACACACTGCACCTTTAAATCCTAAAAAAAAAAAAGTTTGACAAACATGCAAAATCCTTTTCCTTTTACATTAATGGTATGAAATGAATATTACGATATAAAATTATGTGCAAAAAGAATATTGAGATTAATATTTTTGGCCATATTGCCCTGCCCTTGCTATACCATGTTATATAATAGTTCTGATCCTGTAATATGAAGAGTGTGGAGTGAGCAAAAAGCAGAAAGTGGGAAAACCAAGAGTGGAGTGATTACAGAACCGCTTCAGTCACATACTCCGGCCCACCCTGCTTTTTGTGCTGCCTCTCTGGTTAGGCTGTGTTTGAAGTGCCCCTATTATTGATTTTTGAAAATTACCTTTCATGTAGTGTGTAGCATAGTTCTAAGTGAATGAAAACATCCTGCAAAGTTTTAAATCTGAAAGTGCACCGTATATAAAGTTACTGTCTCTCAAAAGTAAGAGTCGACTCTAAGTCAATTAAACAAACGAATCGCAAGCCGTTTCGTTGTGACGTCAAGACGAAACATTAGCATATTGCTTGTCCACTTTTTGTGCGTGCAGACACCAGGGAAAACTTGAACCACCTCAAACACTGCAGCGGATGCCGGATAGCATCCTGTCGAGAAGACACTGTGCTCTACAATGTGTTTATTGTGTTTCATATTGTGTAGGTCTCCAGCTAACCGGCTAACTCATGTTATTATTGTCTTACTGAAATACTACTGTAAATCAGCTGTGGGCTGCAGTATTACCTAAAACTGGGTCTATTAATGCAGATTGTATGTAATTCTGACTATTTTGAGTAAAGATAAAGGATGGAGCAAGATTTGCTTTGCAAACTTTAATGTTTCATCAGTCATTCATGTTAGTGCTGGGCTAACATATGTGCTGTTATTGATTCAGTTCCCGCATGTGCACCGCAATAAATTAGAAACAAACACACACACACACACACACACACATGGACGCACACTTCTTAATGCTGATGGTGAGGAATTACAGTTGAAACATCTTATAATGTACCTCAAACTGAGTAGCATCACTGAGAAACGTCCTGCTCAAGGTTCAGGTTGCATAACTAGTTCTTCCAATGTTTCATCATCGATTCGGACTTGCACTGGGATTGGTGTAAAATTGACATCATCATTACTGTCTTTACAGTGTGTACTATTGCTTAGCTTTAGGAAGCCTCCTGAACGGAGCTGGAGTTCAGTTATGGTAATGGACGTTTAGTTTCCGAAATACGCGCTGTACGCGGTAGACTAATCGCAACAGACTGGGCCATCTGACCAATCAGAGCAGAGTCGGCTCACAGAAAGGAGGGATTTAGAGAGACGAATTCATCCATCGAGTCGTTTGAGAATCATTGAACACTGTGGTTATGTGCAATGTATATTATGAGAAAATGTGTTTTTTGACCTTTGATGCATGTAAACCTGTTGTTGGAGACTTCCAAAACAAAATTAGGAAACTTTAAAATAGCATAATAGGGGCACTTTAAAATGTGAGCTCAACCCAAATGTGTCAGGACAGAACATCTTTCGGGGAAAAGTATTCTGTGCTCCTCCTCAGATTAAAGTAATGTTAGACACATTAATTTAAGCTTGTCGCTAATCTGATGACTGATATCAGATGATACACCGGCTGTTGACTGAGTAGTTTAAGAATAGCATCGGGACACTGCTGTCGTGTGCTTCTGGTGGTAATATTTCAATATCGCCAGGCAACATTGTTCCATAATAACACACCCGGACATCCGGAGCTCCTCACTTATTCAGCGTGAGAATGGTTGACCTATGCCTGGATTGTTGATCCGTCCAGCTGCGATATCCTCAGCGTTGGAGCGGCGTTACCTTTCATCGCACCCTCACAAGGGTGGAGTGTAGTGGTCAGGTCCCATAGGGGTGGTCTGGGGCCACTAGGTTCCCACCTGGCTCCCCCACCTCTTTTCAACACCAGCCAGGAATAACTGCCCTCATCTGGACCAGACGTACTTAAGGTGCTCAGGTTTCACTTCCCAAACAGTTCCTCGTGGGTTCACAGGGACTTGTTTTCCTTTTTCTCTCAGCGTGGCCAGAATAAGAGAAATATTATTGTGCTCTTCTTTGGTCTTCCTCTCTTGGCTGAATGCTCAGCATGATAGTTTCTCACGGCCCATCTTTTTTATTGGCCCGCTGACATCGCATGTCGATTATCAGCTTGTACAACAGAGCGCTTGTGGGTTAGAAATCAGTCGTTTATTATTGTTTTCTTTATTATTCTAGGCTTCAGAGTTCATAACGATACTTGGTCAGGATTTGAGTGTTGACCCTTTTCAATGGTTAAATAGTCACAGTGTTCTGAATGTTTATTAAACTAAGGAAAATAAATTTGAAGAGAATAACTTTGACTTGAGTTTAACTTTACTTTGTAAAAACAAACAAAAACATGTTTATAGTAAGGCACTTACAATGGAAGACTGTTGAGCAATTTAAACAGAAATTTCAGTATGCAAACACCAGAACTAAGCAGTAAAAATGTGTGTAATTGGAGTTCTGTTAAGTTGCCTATCTCTGCCTTTTGAGGTTTGAATACTTTTCTAGGTGGATGACCTTTTGGTTAGCATTAGCGTAATTCCTGTGGGAGACATTTGTTCCAGGTAAACAGTTCTTTATGAATAGTTATGTCACACACCTTCCAGTTTTACTTTTGCAGATATCATGCAAAAGTGAAAGTTTGCTGGGTTTACAGGGTCATGACATGAATTGAAAATTTAAATAAAAATAGATAATTATTCTGTGGTGGGCCAGTGAAAAATATTGCAGGGAAAGCAACTGGCCCAATGTTTTTTTATTGTTGATCCTTGCTTCACCATCATTTGTTGAATAGCTAAGTGCTGCTATGATTAATAGAAAATGTACAAAAGCATCTCATTTAAATGAAATTCTGTGTGGAACGTGATTTGAAACGGGCACATCTTTAATTGCAGCTGGCAAATAGCTTTGAGCTTTGTGGATAAGATCTATAATAAGAATAAGAATATTTTAAATGTTTTGCTCAAAAAGAATAACAATGAATTAATCTGAGTATTAAACTTGTTGCAGCTCAATTTAAGTGTGTTTAGCGTCTTGGAATGTGGGTGGTTAGTGAAATTCCACCCAAAGTGGCGCAACTGTTTAGTTAATTTGCTTCTCTGTGTGTTTAGGCCAAGTCAAACAACAAGTATCTGTTGTGATGTTTGCAAGGGAAACTTAAATGAATTAGCCCAGCTGGGATCTCAGAGGAAGACGTTGGAATTCTGGAAGTCTTTCTCTGGAATTCTTGCTCCGCCGTCAGTCTTGGCCTGTTTGGTGCATTCACCCTCACAACCTGCTGTGTGCATAAATGATTTAGGCATGCGGTGGCTTTACAGACTACGAGATTAGGCGTTTCCTCCTTTTTGCATTAATTCTATATGTATGTTGAGGGTGTATATTTCCGCTGTAGCCCACAACATGAACACACCCGCCGTACTTTTGGGCCACATTCCAGCCCTTTGACCAAAGAAGCATATATGAATTATTTGTTGACTTTTTTTGGCCCCTCCTCACCATTGTGCAGCCTAACTAGTGATGCAGATCCATTTGAAAGGGCTTTTGTTTGAGACCCAACCTCCAGAGCCTTTCAAAGAAAAGGCAGAGATTCATATGATAGTCAGAACGTCTCAGCCGCCGGCAGCGCCTGGGAACCGAAGTCTGAGCGCGATTGATGAAAAAAGTTGCCAGAGTGAAATGCCAGCAGGAAATTGAACTGTCGTGAGCGGGCAGAGAGGAGGAGGAGACTGTGGGGTTCTTTTGGTGTCCGACAGAGCAACAAAAGATCAGCGGAGATATCTGCTAGTCCACTTACACGCTCTGACAGAGCATGTACAGGAAGTTCCCATCTCCATGGCCACATGGGCAACGGTCCACTCCAGAAACGCTGTTTCACAGGAACTTTTTTTCTTCGCCCTTGCAGCTGCCGGCCAGTGACGGAAGGAGGGTGGAATGTTCACCTTCCTGTCACCATGTAGCGCACATGTACCAGTGCCTCCAGCTGCAGGCTTCAGCCGGATGGGTGGGAGAGATTGTTCCCCCCAACAGCAAACATCTGATTCTCATTTCGTTGGAGCCAAAAGAAAGAATGAAAAACCCTTGGATTGCTCCATCAGCTGAGACCGAAGTTCTTGCTCTGAGGCTTGCGAGTTATTGCGTAATACGCCGTGGCAGCGACAGACGTTGGGAGAAGAATTTGGCTCTGGAAGGTGCACTACTAATTTCTTGATAGGAATTCAGTCTAGCTTGATGATTCAAGTCCCGACGCTTCCATGTTGGGCGGTTTTGTTCACACTCAGACTTTCCCATTTGCTTCTAATGCTTTCACCAAATGTGTATGAAATCCCCCCTCACATGTGGTCAACGGCACATTCTTGACCTGTAGGTTTTCTGGAGGGCGACACGGCACTGGTATACGACACACTATCCATCCTGCTTCAAAAGCAAAGAGCACCATGAGAGCCCTTTTATTGTTAACCTAGTGTAACGACACCGTTTACCCGAGGCCCGACCTGCTGACCTTTTACACACATTACAACCCCATCATTGACCTCTCAACACATACCCACAAAACTCTCACCAAACTGGTTGTCAAAGACTCCACCCTTTACAAAAAAAAAAACCTCAGAGGGGGGTCAGCTATCATTGCGAGTGAGAAAAGGGCATCTTTGTCTCAAAGCGCCTGTAAATCACATGGCTAAGAGGCATGCTGGGGAAGCCAAAGAGGCCGGGGAACTTTGTAAGAGCGTATAGTTCTTACTGATGGAGGAGTTGGTAATTAACAGGATGTGAAGTCGCTCTGGCCCTCTCTCAGTGTTTGAATGCAGGGGGCAGTTATCAAAGCTGGATTAGGTCCATTGAGCTACCACACACATGAGGCCTTAATCACTCAGTGGGGGAAAGGGGCCTCTTTTGAAATCAATCTCCTGAGAATCCAACCCAAACTAGGAGCTCCGTGCCAAAAGCCCTTAGAAAAAACTAAACTTGATACATTATGTTGACATTTCTGTGTTTGACTCTTTCACATTGGCTTAAGCTCAGTGACACTGAATGGGAGGAAAACTAAATGCACTGCTGAATATTAGGAATATCTGACTAATAAGCATAAACTGTAATATGGTAGATTGTTTGCTCCCCTTTAAAAAGTTCAATGGCAATACCTTGATATACTAGGTATTAGACAGTATCATAACATTGGAACATTCTGTTCCGTAATGATCCATTTTATAATACTACAGGTGCTGGTCATATAATTACAATATCATCAAAAAGTTGATTTCACTAATTCCATTCAAAAAGTGAAACTTGTATATTATATTCATTCATTACACACAGACTGATATATTTCAAATGTTTATTTCTTTTAATTTTGATGATTATAACTAACAACTAAGGAAAATCCCAAATTCAGTATCTCAGAAAATTAGAATATTGTGAAAAGGTTCAATATTGAACACACCTGGTGCCACACTCTAATCAGCTAATTAACTCAAAACACCTGCAAAGGCCTTTAAATGGTCTCTCAGTCTAGTTCTGTAGGCTACACAATCATGGGGAAGACTGCTGACTTGACAGTTGTCCTAAAGACGACCATTGACGCCTTGCACAAGGAGGGCAAGACACAAAAGGTCATTGCAAAAGAGTCTGGCTGTTCACAGAGCTCTGTGTCCAAGCACATTAATAGAGAGGCGAAGGGAAGGAAAAGATGTGGTAGAAAAGTAAGTACAAGCAATAGGGATAATCACACCCTGGAGAGGATTGTGAAACAAAACCCATTCAAAAATGTGGGGGAGATTCACAAAGAGTGGACTGCAGCTGGAGTCAGTGCTTCAAGAACCACTACGCACAGACGTATGCAAGACATGGGTTTCAGCTGTCGCATTCCTTGTGTCAAGCCACTCTTGAACAACAGACAGCGTCAGAAGCGTCTCGCCTGGGCTAAAGACAAAAAGGACTGGACTGCTGCTGAGCGGTCCAAAGTTATGTTCTCTGATGAAAGTAAATTTTGCATTTCCTTTGGAAATCAGGGTCCCAGAGTCTGGAGGAAGACAGGAGAGGCACACAATCCACGTTGCTTGAGGTCCAGTGTAAAGTTTCCACAGTCAGTGATGGTTTGGGGTGCCATGTCATCTGCTGGTGTTGGTCCACTGTGTTTTCTGAGGTCCAAGGTCAACGCAGCCGTATACCAGGAAGTTTTAGAGCACTTCATGCTTCCTGCTGCTGACCAACTTTATGGAGATGCAGATTTCATTTTCCAACAGGACTTGGCACCTGCACACAGTGCCAAAGCAACCAGTACCTGGTTTAAGGACCATGGTATCCCTGTTCTTAATTGGCCAGCAAACTCGCCTGACCTTAACCCCATAGAAAATCTATGGGGTATTGTGAAGAAGAAGATGTGATATGCCAGACCCAATGCAGAAGAGCTGAAGGCCACTATCAGAGCAACCTGGGCTCTCATAACCCCTGAGCAGTGCCACAGACTGATCGACTCCATGCCACGCCGCATTGCTGCAGTAATTCAGGCAAAAGGAGCCCCAACTAAGTATTGAGTGCTGTACATGCTCATACTTTTCATGTTCATACTTTTCAGTTGGCCAAGATTTCTAAAAATCCTTTCTTTGTATTGGTCTTAAGTAATATTCTAATTTTCTGAGATACTGAATTTGGGATTTTCCTTAGTTGTCAGTTATAATCATCAAAATGAAAAGAAATAAACATTTGATATATATCAGTCTGTGTGTAATGAATGAATATAATATACAAGTTTCACTTTTTGAATGGAATTAGTGAAATAAATCAACTTTTTGATGATATTCTAATTATATGACCAGCACCTGTATGTCTGATACCTATTGCATCAGTTTTAGCATGGTGATATAGTAAAGGCTATGATGTGAAACCCCTGTTTACCATATGAATGTACATGACCTATACAGTACAACTATTCAAATGTTTTATATGTCTGTTTTGTTTAGCAGAAGGATGGTATTTATTAAACTTGTGTAATATAATAATGTATTAATAGACTGTGTGTCGTGCCTTTAGCTATGACATATACACTACTGTTCAAAAGTTTGGGTCAGTAAACTTTTTTTAATGCTTCTGAAAGAAGTCTCTTATGCTTACCAAGGCTGAATTTATTTGATTAAAAATATAGTAAAAAGAGCAGTATTGTAAAATTTGATTACACATTTTTTTTCTATTTTAATGTATTTTAAAATGTAATTTGTTCCTTTGATGGCAAAGATATTGCTTCATGTTTTTGTGAAAACTGATAATTTTTTTCAGGATTCTTTGATGAATAAAAAGCTCAAAAGAACAGCAATAACATTTTATATTTATTTATAATTATATTTATTTGAAATAGAAATCTTTTGTAACAATAATCAAAAGTGACTGTAAACCATTTAATGTGTCCTTGCTGAATAAAAGTATTAATTTTTAAAAAAGAAAATCTTATTGAACCCAAACTTTTGAACGGTAATGTGTGTGTGTATATATAATATACACTGCCTGGCCAAAAAAAAAGGCGCTGTTTGGATTTAAAAAGGCAAATGCTTAAGAGTCCATGATTGGACCATTATTGCAGTAATTATTATGTTTTTAGCATGTTATATGTTTGGCAGCAGTTCTTACAACCCTAATTGATGTACAAGATCTTGACCAAAAATTGATTCTCCTCTTGATGGAAATAAATGTTGTGATGATAATTTCCATCAAGAGGTGCATACATTTTTGGTCAAGATCTTGTATTGACAATGCAAGAATCAAGCACTCTGTAAAGTCTCCTCCAGCACATCCCAAAGACTTTCAATGAATAGGTCTGGACTCAGAGGTGCCAATTCATGTGTGAAAATGATTCTTCATGCTCCCTCCCAACCATTCTTTCACAGTCTGAGCCTGATGAATCTTGACATTGTCATCCTGGAATATGGCCATGATGTGTATTCCTACATGGTTGTTTAAGAAATGAAAAGCGACACGCTCCATCATTTAGGGTTAGAAGAACTTGGGAAGAACAACATGCTAGAAACATAATAATCGCTGCAATAATGATCCAACCATTGACTCTTAAGCATTTGCCTATTTAAATCCAAACATTGACTTGTTTTGGTTAATCTACAATGAACCAGGATACATGTTCAAAAAACATGATAATGCAGTGGTACTTTTTGTTTGTGTCTATTTTTGTTGAGCCGTTTATGGTCATACATGTTGAAAGACGTAGTGATGTTGAGTCTGTTTTGAGTGTATTGCCATTTTTTAGAAGAAAACATGTGTTGACCTATCTGTCAAGCCTTTTAATTAACCAGAAAGGTCTCCTCAGGCACCTGCATCCCTGTGTTGGGGCTTGTGTTGTGTCCTCACATTGTCTGTTTTGACCCGAGGAAAACCTGAACAAAAGCCCTTCACAAGTGCATTCCTCAGAAGGGCGCTGGTGCACTTTCCCCTCTAATTCTACATCAGAAGTGACACTTGAACAGAATTTTGCTGTGCAGAAGCAAATCTCCGTTCAGTGGTTTGATCAAGTGAGAAAATTGACAATTCACTCCACCTCATGTTGTTCCAAACCTGTATGACTTTCTCCCGAAAAAAGATAATCACTTGGAATATAGTGCGTGTGTCATATGGACTGCTTTTATGGTTCATTTTGATGCCTTCACTGTAAACTGTCATGCACATTTTTTTAATATTTTTATTTTGTGTTCCACAGCAAACTGATTGATACAGATTTGATTGAACTAACCCTTTTACACGTTGAGACGATGTGATGTGCAGGTTCTCGCGTGCAAACCCAACGGGGCACATTAGCCGTCTGAAGTTATTCCTTTCATTCTGATGACAGGAAAGCAGCCGGTGGTATTTATCTGTAAAGACCACAAAAGAACACCCACCGTTCTGTTATTTTGACAGGAAGTGAGGGAGTGTGTGTGTGCACACGCTTGCAGAAAAGAGAGCATTTCAATTCTTTCCTGTGTATATGCTCACACATTTATCAAGCCTATTAGAATTAGTTTTGCCAAGAATTCCATTAAACGAAGCCAATGTGAACTAAACCTTGTGGAATACATTTCAGATCATCAATTATTCCAAACAGTTGTCGCTCTTATACTTGTAAACCGTTCATCATTGTGGCAGTACACACCATTTTTTATAGATGGAAAAGGTGTGTTATAGAAAGTGAAAATATTCTTAAATGAGTGAATGGTGTGAGACAGCGATGTGTTGACACAGCAGCATTAGCTTGCGACACAAACAAAAAGTGTTGCATTTCAAGGTTGCTTTACACTGACAGAAGTCCTTGTGTAAATAGCATTTTCCTTCAATGCATAGTAATGAGTCCAATCCATTGACATGTGACTTGTGTTGACAGGGTGTGTAGCGTTGAAAAATTGACTGGTCCACTGAGTCTTGCATGCTAAGTCCATTTCGCTGCTCAAGACTCAGAGAATCTGTTTTATCATTTTTCATGAATCCTCAATTAATTATTCACCAGCTTTAGCTAATATCTCACGCTTAGAGGCATGCTCATGCATATTTTACTGACATAAAAATAAGGATAATCACCTAGCTAGATAAAAATAATTAGGTTTCAATTCACTTCAAAAGGCTTTATTGGCATGACAAAAAAAAGTAGATTAACTGATTGTGAGCAAGTAAAATCAGGTTCATTTACATCTGCTGAAAGCTGAAATGAAACATTAATTTTAGGCTATTGATGTATAGTGTTGTTATTGTTAAATAAAACTAAAACTATTAAAAATATGAAATATAAATATCAGATTAAAAGCTTAAAATGAGTTGAAGTTTAAGTACTAAAATGACTGAAGCTAAAACTGAAATAAAAATAAAGTTAAATAGAAATATTAAAAAGCATATAACAAAAGTACTAAAACCTAAGCTAAAATTAAAATCAACTAAAAATAAAATAATAAAAGCTAGTTAAATATTAATAAATACTATAGTATATACACCGATCAGGCATAATATTATGACCACTGACAGGTGAAGCGAATAACACTGATTATCTCTTCATCACAGCACCTGCTAGTGGGTGGGATATATAAGGCAGCAAGTAAACATTTTGTCCTCAAAGTTGATGTTGTGGGGTGTTCTCGGTCTGCCGTGGTCAGTATCTATCAAAAGTGGTCCAAGGAAGGAACAGTGGTGAACCGGGGACAGGGTCATGGATGGCCAAGGCTCATTGATGCACATGGGGAGCGAAGGCTGGCCCGTGTGGTCCGATCAAACAGACGAGCTACTGTAGCTCAAATTGCTCAAGAAGTTAATGCTGGTTCTGATAGAAAGGTGTCAGAATACACAGTGCATCGCAGTTTGTTGCGTGTGGGGCTGCATAGCCGCAGACCAGTCAGGGTGCCCATGCTGACCCCTGTCCACCGCCGAAAGCACCAACAGTGGGCACGTGAGCATCAGATTTGGACTACGGAGCAATGGAAGAAGGTGGCCTGGTCTGATGAATCACGTTTTCTTACATCTCATGGATGCATGTGCATTGCTTACCTGAGGAACACATGGCACCAGGTTGCACTATGGGAAGAAGGCAAGCCGGCGGAGGCAGCGTGATGCTTTGGGCAATGTTCTGCTGTTCACAGCACACCTTCAGGGGTCAAAAGGGGGACCAACTCAATATTAGGATCAATATTAGGTCATAATGTTATGCCTGATCGGTGTAAATGACAAAAGCACATATCAAAATTATAAAACCTAAGTTAAAATTGAAATGAACTGAAAATATAATAATAATAAAAGATAATTCAAAATATTACCATACTATAAATAGTATAACAAAAATAGCACACGAGTCGAACACATCTCATGTAAGTGGACATCATTAACGTTGCAGACTACTGGAAGCATTTTACAGTTTCTTTTGGAATTCTGCTTTGTGTATATATAACTGTTTATGTGTATGAATCATTTTGTTATGTTGTTAAGTTTTGTTTTCTTCACTAATAGCATTGTGTATTACGTAATTCATAGCCGTGAGTCATATTCATTGACATATGACTCAGATTGACAACGTGTATTGCATTGAAAAAACTGCCTGGTCCACTGGGTCTTTCATGATAATGCTACACACAAGACGTGGTGTATCAGATAATTAGTCCAAGCCTGCTTTCAAAAGCTTAAACCCATCCTTCAGAGGATGCATTTCAAGGTAGGGCGGCATCAAGGCACGACCGAATCCAATGTTAGCTTCACTTCCTGTCTCCTGAGATACCTTCATGTGATTGATTTTCGAAGGCAGCATAGATGTATCATTCACTGCCTTTGATATCCCACAATCCTGTGCTTTTCATTTTGTGACAGTTGAGCTAAAAAAATAAGGATGGCATCTGAAAGTTGCGGTTGGTGGTCAGTTTGTGTGTATATGTAAGTTTTTGACCGATGTTTTCCATTTTTGATGTCATTTCTAGCGAGAAATTACTATTGTAGTAATTAAATATTTGCTTAGTTATCACCAACTCGCTCTATTTTACTGTAGATCGTTAAACCGTTATACTGCCTCAGAATCCTGAGGTGCCTTTGTGTACAAACGCTGCCTACAATGTCATTGCCTGATAAGGCAGCGAGGCAACAAGTCAGCTGCCTAAGTTATTGGACGTAATCTATGATTTATCCAACATTCAGCAGCTTCAGATAATATGTCCTGCTCAGAAGCTTATACATGAATTTGTATGTATCTTTATATGATAATTACCTAGCCAGCCAGATTAATAATCAGGATTTAATTCAATTGAAAATGCTTTATTGCAGACGGTCAGCAATCTTCCTTGCATTGAAGCTCAAGATGCTCTTTGGATCATCTCAAATCATGCTGAAAACATGATCATCAGGTTTTGTTCATACAGCTCGAGTGCTGATGCCATTAAATCAAAATAGGGACAAACCAAATAAATACTAAAACATTCTTCAAGTTTCTATTTAAATAGTTACACAGATAAATATTATTTTAATTATTAACTTTATTAAATTAAAAGACTTTTGTACTTTTGTAAAGTCAATGGGTTTTTTGTTAAATGCTTGAAATAAGGTCTAAGCTCAAGATATTTTCACACTTTATTCTACAGCATAAAATACATCAGTAAAAAAAAGAAGAAGCAGCTTTTACTTGTCTTAAAGGCAGTTGCTAACAAGTGGCTAAATGGGACTACAGAGGTTTTCGGGAATATTAAACATCACGACGAACAGGAAAACTCCATTCACTAGTCCGCTTTTACAGCCTTGTTGTGTTTATAATTTCTTGCAAACTTAAACTCGAACTTTTGGGAAAACTTTCGCTCATTAGCACTCACGTCACTGGCCTCGCTCCGTTCCCATGGCTCTCGGCCCCGCCGTGATGCTAACTTTTGAGTTGGCCTACAAAAATACATAATTACTCCAGCACTAAAGGGTTCCTTTGTGAAAAAGTGTGCTTAATTGTATTGAATTTGTACTTTAAATCATAAAAATTATGTATATTTTAAGAAACTGTACTTGCAGATAATTGCCACGGTTTAGGTACACAAAGATGATGAAAAAGGTGAGGAAGTTCAAATAGCAATATCTCTTTTGATAAGCTTTTTATCTCTTATAATAAAAAGCACACAATACTATGAATCAGCGATGTAACAGTGTGCATCTCAATACAAACAACACCAGACAATGAACAGAATAAAATGAAGGGCTTAAATACACAAGATGACAAACTAAACGCAAACAGATACAATCTAACTGATCATATAATGAATTGTCATGACAAACAAAGAACAAGCGGGAACATAGAACAAAGGAAACATGAACAGAAAAGAGAAACACACTAAAAGTCATTGAAAACTAAACCAAAACAGACTAAACTAAGCTAACTCTGACAACAATATAATATTAATAAAATACAAGGCAATGCAGTAAAAGAACACTTTAATGGCTGTTTCTTGACGCAACTAAATACACTCAAGTACACTTTACTACATAGGATGTACTTTGTAATAATGTCAAATTAAAGGGTTTACTTCAAAGTGCATTTTAAATCATTAAAGAAGTACACTTATTTTGATGTGTTGACTAACATACCAAAGCACATGTACTTGATTATAAGACATTAGAGGTAATTATGAAATTACATATTCTACTTAAGTGGAAGTTCAGCTAATTGCATTTCATATAAACTAAATTTAAGCTATAGTACATTTACATTTATTTGCAGTTAACGTGACCAAAAGCAGTTTTCATTTAAGTGTATTCTTTTAAATTGTGTTACTTCTATAATAAGTACTCCTTTTAAAAGTATGCTAAAGTATACTTATTTTTCGCAAAGGGTTGTCCTGTGAGAAGAAACGATTTTTCCTTCCAGAGGCATTCAATATGAATATATTTATTTTACAAATGCTAACAGAATACTAAAGTCAGACCTCAAAAGACCTTTTGTCTGGAACAAAACAATTGTGTTCAGTCAATGAAGTCAATTACCATTATGTATTCATGGAGGGGGGAGCAGAACCTGCCTGTGGTTTATTGATCACTGAAGTTCAGCTCAGGTGAATGATGTTTTTCTTTCTCTGATTGGCCATTTCATTCATGCACCTGAATGGTTGCAATCTCAACTGTTTTTTGCCTTTGTTTCTGTTTTGGTTCCACGTGACCACTTCAAGCACAGGACTGTGATCTGTTATGTCACAATAAGAGTGTTGGGTCCTCAGCTTAATTTGCATAGCCATTGTGACTGTGAGATCCCACAAGCCCCAGGTCATATCTCTGGCTCCAGTAGACTTCTTGCCGTGGAGCGGGCGCCCTGCAGCCCATCTGCATGGTTTCTCCCCAGTATGTAGGTCACCCACAGCTGCTCCCCAAGTGTTTGTTTGGCTGTCTGTCGCCTTCCATTACCGTTCCATCGCGTGGGTCTCCGGGGTCATGCACGTGGTGTGCCACTCCTCCCTTGCTCACGCTGACATGCCTCAGCAGTCACAGGGCCAGAACGTACAGATACACACTAATGCATGTGACATAGTGGGCCTTTGATTATTCATGTTCTGAGAGCGGGACATGTAGCGGCAAAATTAAAGGCTTTTGTTCTGAGCTATTGGCTAGGCGTGTGCCTGACTGATCTGAGAGAGTGTTGGCATCAATCCATAGTAGTGGCAAGATGAATTAAGGATGAAGCTCATCATATAGTCTGTGGGAGAATCTCAAATGGCAATGGTATAATAATGGTATGCTTGAATAGAGGCATGGTATTACCATGGCTATTTGGATGGTGTTGTCATGTTTTTGGTCACTACCATGGTGGTACCTTCACAAAACAAAATTGTTATATGTAATAACGTGTGTCATTTCTACACCACTGGCGCAACCAAATAGAATTGCGGTCTTTTTGAGTCACATATCTGACATGTTTTTGCCATACTTGCCAATAGCAGGTGAACAGAAACAATTATCCAGAAATATTTCTTGCCAACCATAAAAATATTTTGTATGTAATTAAAAATGAAATATTATTGTCTCTTTGACAATATAATTATTCTAATGTTTCAATTGTATGGACACTGCTTTTCAAATGTTTGAGCTCAGCAAGATTTTTTTTAGGTTTTTGAAAGAAGTCTCTTATTTTTGCCCAGGCTCCATTTATTCGATAAAAAAACAGTAAAAATCATAATAATGTGAAATAATATTACAATTTAAATTTAACCGTTTTACTTAATTTTTTTTGTTACAATGTAACAATTCAATACGCCCTTACTGAATAAATGTATTAATTTCTTAAAAATCTTACTGACGTTTTTCAAATTTTGTATTATTTGACTTTTTTTGTAAAAAGAACTGAAACGTTAAATTAAATGATTTATATGTATTGTCAAAAATATATGTTTTTGTGCTGAGGGCAATGAAAATGCTGGCAGGAAAAGTAAAAATCTAAAATGATTTGATTTTAAATTCAAATATCCACACTTTTATTTTTAACAATGTTTTATTGTACTGTTGGTAAATATATAACACTAATATTAGCCTACGTTTTAAAGGGATTGATCCTTTTTTCTGCTGAAAAAACATAAGTGCATATATTATCTTCTTCAATGTTAATTACCACCATAAATTAGGTAATTCATACTTTTTTTTTTATTAAATGAGACGTACTGTAATGTTTCATTTTAGAAATGGTAACTACAGTTAATAACTTAGGTTTTTATTGTAATACTTTTACACTTTTTCCTATTAAAATTACCTTTTTTTTTTTAACAGAGTTGGAGTACCGTGTAGATGGAGAATATGATCATCATACAGTACCATTATAATTACCAACTGATACCTTCATTGTACCATGGTGCCTCCACAGTAATTTTCTCAAGAGCATTTCCGTCCTGTAATAGAGGTTTGTTTGGGGAGCTGCTCTGGCTCATTGGAGCGCAAATGGTGTCATTGCCGTGACCTGTCTATGCCCTCGATGGCCACTAGCTCAGCTTTTCACATTCCCTGTGGACTCAACACATCTGCACATTAGCATAATTGCTGGTTGCCATAGCAACCCCAGCACAACACTTAGAGGGTCCGAGCCCCTTACTCTCATCAGTGGACATGAGCTAACAGAAAGTGAATGCATCCACCCTCACCCTCAGGGCCCTGCAATAACACTGTAAAGAGACCTGAGTGCAGCTTCAGTCCTGCACTTTACACAAAGACTCAAGCAGTTGAGCTTCTTCACAGCTGAACACACACAATATGTTTTCACGCACTGCTGTGGTGTTCTTTTGTCCTGCTGGCACACAGTTACCAGCCCCTGAGAGATCTGAGGGACACTGTCAGCTGAAGTTTTCTGTACGCTAATGTTCCGTTTATTACAACATGCACCAAAAGGACCACTAAAGTAAACTTTTTAAAGAGGACCTATTATGCTTTTTTTGCAATGTTGCTGTTTGAGCATGAAAAAGGTCTGCAAAGTTACAAAGCACCAAGTCCACTCCAAAGGGAGTTATTCTCTATATCAGTAAGCAATGTTTCTGAACTCCTCATAGTCTTTAAGTTTTCTTCTGGGAACGTACATGTCAGGCTTGAGTTGCATTAGTAGTGTGTTGAAACTCGTAGTTATGGTAAAGGGGTGTGACATTTCTGAAACACGCTCGAAGCGGTTAACCAGTCACAACACACTTGTCCAGCCGACCAATCAGAACACATTGAGTTTTACAGAAGGAGGGGCTTCATAGACAGGAACTAAACAGAGCGTTACTGACAGACTGTTATAAGAGGTGCTGCAACAATGTAAAATATGTGAAAAAAAGTGTTTTTTTCTTAACATTCAAGCATAAAAACCTATTCTAATAGACCCTAAAAACAAAATCAAAACACTGTAAAAGGGTATAATATGGCATCATTAATATAAAGGTTCATTTTTGGTTCCCCAAAGAACCTTTCAGTGAACATTTTAATAATCTAAAGAACCTTTTTCCACTATAAAGAACATTTTGTGGAATGAAAAATGTTCATGGATGTTAAAGGTTTCCTAATGGAATCATAGATGCCAATAAAGAACCTTTATTTTCAAGAGTGTAGTCATACCATCAATATCTTTATGTGAAGAACAGATAGAAAATTAAGTTATTCTCTGGAAATCCTCTAATGCATAGCTCTTAAATGTCATGCACGCTTGCACGTTCAAACGTGTAACAGTTCTTGACAGACTAACAGCTTAGTGAGCGAGCTGTTAACTCACTGCTTGCTTGATTCAGTGAGAAAGTCTTTAACTTGGTAACTGGGGGTGAGAATCAGCAGGGACTTAAGGCCCATTCACACAAAGAAAAATAAATATAATGGAAACTATATTGGATAACATTCTGTTTACTGCGGTTATGTCATCTGTCACTAAATGATCAGGCTCTTTAAATTTGGGTGGATTCTGATTGGCTGTCAATGTTTTTATTATTCATCAGCTTGAAAACAAAATTGTTCTAAAAGTGATTCCAATGACATTGTTATCGTAATATGATGTATGATATATTATGATAACTTTGAAATGATTTATGTGTAGTGTAAAGTTACTCAAAACTATGGTATATTGTGGTCTTTTTCTCTTTCATTGGCATTGGACTTTTATTCTTTGTGTAATTCTATTCTTACTACCTTTTGAGTTTGGATTTTGGTTCAGATAGAAATAGTGTGTCTTGAACAGTGTTAGTGTTACACATTTTTTTATCTTTAGACAAAAAATATTGTCATGTAATTTTTATTATAAATCCCCTTTCACTCTGAAATGGTATCTATTTTTATTCAACTAAATTATTATTTTTGTTGCCGTTAATGTGTAAAATGACAAAAATGTGTCAAACTCTAACAAAACTTTCACAATTAACCTGTTAGCAAAGGAGTTCAGTACACGCTAGCAGCTCAAGCATGTAAATCTTCAACTATTTACTATTGGATTATTTGAATCAATTCTTAAAAAAAATTTCTTCTTCTAAGAACATTGTTAATTCCTGTTCACACCAACACAAATGTTTCTGTGTGAAAATTCTATGCGAAAAATATGTAAAGGTAGGGTAGGCAATTTTTCATAAACACTTTTTGTTATACTGGTTGAAACTCTCTTCACATCCTGATCACAATCAATAATAGAAGTGGTCTAAATATTAAAAGATTTACACATATCTTCTGTGGAAGTCTCAGGACCAAAAAATGTTCATCCAATCATTGCATTCGGTCTGAATGCAATGATAGGATGTCCTGCCTGCCTGTCTACATATAAATTTCCATACCTCCGCGCATCTGCTCGCGCAGACATCCCACGTCATCGGCTCGTTCCATGAGGTTATGCAGAGTTGTGGACAGACAGTCACAGAGTGCCGCAAACAAACAGCAGTCATCTTTTACAATTCCTCCAAAACCAAAACAATGAGCTTACGCTGCGTTAACGCCATGCCGTAATTAAAAGATGGCAACCCGTGACGTTCTGCTTAGAGCTGATATATGCGTTTCTATGGCAACACTATCAACGCTGAAATGAATCTGCAGCAGTCAGGTGGTACAATTCAGCACTCTTTAAGTTGTTTACATTCATTATAATTGTAACGTTATGTGCCTTGAGACAGGAGGTAATTTAACGGTGTCTCTCGTGAAGCTTTGCAGACTGCTCTGGCGTGGCTTTGGAGGCCCTCTGAAGGGAGGGTGGGATCTTATGCTTTGAAAGCTAGCTCGCTATTGCTAGCCTCTCCGAATTGCCTACCCTACCTTTGAAATGTGAATTTATTTTTAAAAAATTTATGAAGAGGTGTTCACTTTTCCATTGCACTGTGATGAAAACTGGCCAACTAATGAGATTAATGCCTTTGGTCACAAATAAAGCATAATGGACATTGAATAGCAGAGGAAGAATCCAGAACCGGCTCTCTTGTCGCTGTACTCTTGGTATTAGAAATGGAAATTTGTGCAGCATATTCTGTCATGATCTATAAATCACTGTTGTAAGATACCTTTCAGAGCCAGAGAATATATGCTGCATGAAGATAGAACAGGTATAGTTATGTTGTCATCTTGCTTTTATGACATGCTATTGCATTTGCGTTACGTACTGTATTTCAGTAAATGTGAAAAGACGGATGTGACAGCTTGAGCAGACTCCTCAATGTGCTATACTACAACAACTTCCTCTTCTCAACATGGCCTCACCCCCTTTGTTGTGTGTTCCCGGGGGCAGGGTTTATGTAAATTGTAGGGTTTGTGATGTCACTAACCTGTGAAGAAGCTTCTTGTAGTCCTTAAAGGATTAGTTCACTCCAAAGTGAAAATTTTCTGATAATTTACTCACCCCCCATCTCATCCAAGATGTTCATGTCTGTCTTTCTTCAGTTGAAAAGAAAGTTTTTTGAGGAAAACATTCCAGGATTTTTCTCCCCTTCATAGACTTCCATGGCAACCAAAATGTTGAGGTCCAAATCAGTGCAGTTTCAAAGCTTCAGAGGCTCTGCGTGATCCCAGACGAGGAATAGGGTCTTATATAGCGAAACCATCGGTCATTTAAAAAAATAAATAAAAATGAATGTACTTTTTAACCTAAATTGCTCATCTTGCGCTGCTCTGCTACGTGCTAAGGATTGCGCAATCTTGTAGGAAAGGTCACACCAGACGTAGGCAGAAGTATCGCCCCAAGCGAACGTGCAAAGACTAATACAAACGGCCTTTACCAAAAAACACTCCATTTTCAACTTCAAAATCGTCCGACATCGTTGTTTTACCTTTTTTTGCTAAAGGACGTTTGTATTAGTCTTCACACAAGCGCTTTGTAAACACGGGGCAGCACTTCTGCCTACGTCTGGTGTGACCTTTCCTACGTGATTGCGTAATCCTTAGCACGTAGCAGAGCAGCGCAAGATGAGCAATTTAGGTTATAAAGTAACCTTTTTTTTTAAATGACCGATGGTTTCGCTAGATAAGACCCTATTCCTCATCTGTGAACACGCAGAGCCTCTGAAGCCCTTTGATGGACTTTGAAACTGCATTGATTTGGACCTTCAACATTTTGGTTGCCATGGAAGTCTATGAAGGGGAGAAAAATCCTGGAATGTTTTCCTCAAAAAACTTCATTTCTTTTTGACTTAAGAAAGAAAGACATGAACATCTAGGATGAGAATGGGGGTGAGTAAAATATCAGGAAATTTTCATTTTGAAGTGAACTAATCGAAGTGATAGCGAATTCTGTCAAAGAAAATATCTGCCTTTGCATTGAACGTTGTAACTTTGCATTAGTTTAAGGTCAAAGAGCAACATTACACAGTTAAAGTTGAAAAAAGTGACCCCTTTAATGAATATCATTACTGCAAAGTAAAATATACAATGCAAAACTTTTTTTCTATGCAAATATCGATAACGGCTCATTTTGGTGAGTGAAATGATAACTCGTAGTTACCCACTCAAATCTTAGAATGATTGATTAAGTCGTTTAGTGAAACTGTTCAACCAATGAACTGAAAAAAAAATTCACGCACTCTATGTAACAGGACGTTGTCTATTTATTATCTACATATTATTTTGTGTTGTCTTTCACATTTTTTGTCGTGAGGCAGTAGATTCAGCAGCGGGGAAAATGGGGTGCTGCAGAGTCACAGTTATATCTATAGAAATTAGTTTTACAGTTCTGAGCCAGTGTCATGAGAATTGAAACTGACTGAGATTAAATGTTTGTGGTTTTTCCAGAGGCCTTCACGGAGAAGCACAGCCCTCAGACTGCCCACAATCTGCTCCAGGAGGAGGTAGCACGTGCCGAAGAACAGTCTGAGGTGATTTTAAAGTCCTTTGCATCCTTTATATCTCCAGAAACTCTTTCTGTGTCTTTTATGCTCAGTCCCTGCCCACCCTGTATCAAAAGACAAGTAAAATTTTGACATGTTATTTTTTTAGCAGTACTCTCAGGGATGTTGTTTATTCAGACACACTGTTGAATGAACATGCCCTGCCAACTGAACCAGAACAAAGCAGAATGAAAGCCTGACAAAAGTGCAGAAAGTCCTTACTCTACATGACACAATCCTTGTTTACACAGAACCGGTTGATCCAGCTCTGAATTTGAGGGTGATGTGAAGGTGAAAATCCACCCTAAAAATCCACTAACCTCTGCACTACTTACAAAGATGGATCTGTGATCTAATCAATGATTTAAAGCATTGACAGCTCATGTGTCATAAATAAGAGATGAGGCAAACACATCAGAGCTGATGTCATGTCTCCAGCACTGTGGTTTGTCCCAGAAGTTGAAAACTAGCACTTCCAACATTTAATTAAGAACATTTCTTACATATACAGTAGGTGTATAACTCAACCTATTTTAGTGCAATATCATGCAGTTGCTAGGGTGATTGCTTATTAGCCCAAGTCCTATACTCAAGTCTCGATATTTTCTTCAGTGTATATATCTTTTGCCACCAGGCAAAAATGCATTTCTGACTGCTTAAAGTAATAGTACTCAACAAGTTGCTTGATTTGAGCTGTCATTCACATCTGTAGCACAGGTGTAGGGCAAGTTATGAAGTAATAGACTACACAAATTGATCAATATGAATACAACAGTTGCTGTAATATCAGCCCTCAATGTCTCAGAAGCATGAAAATGGTTTCATCTGTTTGTATGGATATAATTAAATTTTAGCCTGGCCATGTCTGTGTATCCCTGTTTTTCATCCATGTGCTCATGTTCCTTGTTAATATCCATTACTAGTGATGGGAAATCAGGCCCGTTTGCACATATCAATTCCTTTTTAATGGTTTATTTGAACAAACCAGTAAAAAACTATTCATAATACTGATAATTAAAGGGTTAGTTCACCCAAAAATGAAAATTAATTAATTAATTACTCACCCTCATGCCGTTCCCAAACCCTTCGTTCATCTTCGGAACACAAATGAAGATATTTTTGATTAAATCAGAGAGCTCTCTGACTCCTCCATAGACTGCAGATAATTAAATAAATAATTAATAAATAATTAGTGTAAATAATTAACACTTAACTGCGTAGGAGACTGGCACAGGCTAGAACGATATTGTTGAATAAAGTCGTTATTTTTGTTTGTTTTTGCGCACAAAAAGGATACTTGTCGCTTCATAAAATTAAGGTCGAACCACTGGAGTCACATGGACTGTTTTAACAATGTTTTTACTACCTTTCTGGACCTTGAAAGTGTTAATTAAATTGCTGTCTGTGGAGGGGACAGAGAGCTCTTGGATTTCATCAAAAATATCTTAATTTGTGTTCCGAAATTTAACAAAGGTCTTACAGGTTTGGAACGACATGAGGGTGAGTAATGAATGACTGAATTTTCATTTTTGGGTAAATATCCTTTTAACAGTATTATTGTGAAATACCATTACACTATTTTAATATATTTTAAAATGTAATTTATTCCTTTAATGGCAAAGCTGAATTTTCAGTCTTCAGTGCCACTTAATCCTTCAAAAATCATTCTAATATGCTTATTTGTTGCTCAAGAAATATTTCAATGTTGAAAACAGTTGTGCGGCTTAATATTTTTGTGGAAACCGTGATGGATTTTTTTTCAGGATTCTTTGATGAATAGAAATCTTTTGTAACAATGTAAAAGTCCCATAAATTGTGAGCCTAAATATAAATCACAAAAAGCAAGGCAAAAATGTATCTTTTTTTCTTGATATTTGAATAAAATGCTGTTTCATTAGCAGATCAGTGAGTTGTTGACTCAAAACTACTTGAGTCATTACAAACCATTTAAATGGATTTATTGAAAAGACTTAACTCAGAAGAACGATTTTTTCCACAAATTGAACATCACTAATCATTACGTGATATGTTAGCATCACAGACTATTCAACAAAGGGCTTAAAACAGCTCAGCACAACATGTGCCATTGGAAAAAATACTCTTGGATGTCTTGTCTTGTTGTTGTCTCAGCCACCCTGCCCTGTCCTTTGGGCTGCGCCTGATTGATCTACGTGGGGTTATCCGTCCTCAAGCTGTAAACAAGCACTGTGTCTTCCACCTCACACAGGCCCGATCGATAGCTCTGTGACTTTGTCATTATGCCCCTGCTGTCTGATTGATGATCTCCCTCCGTCGTAAATAAGCTGTACGGAGAGCCAGCCTTCAGCAGGAACCATGCCAGACAAAACATCAGTCCGACACGTGTGTTTCTGAGCCAGATTAAAGCCGTGGATTCCCATAGGGCTTTGCATATTCTATTAGTCTGGAAAAGGGCTCACAGCAACCGTTCATAGTCCGTTCTTATATGAAACTATAAAATTTTAATGATGCCTTGATTGAGGAAATATAAAGAGCTAATAAACAGCAGGAGACCACATGAAACACTGTTGGAGGGCTCTGCTTTATCCATTAAGACAAACAGTCCTTTAAAAAATCTTTGAATTTATAACTTTTGGATACTTGTAACTTTGTGTTCATAAAATAGTAATTTTAATTTTGATTACACTGGGAAACCCAACTGAGGTAAGGCATTATTACTATTGCAACAAACCCCTGACCCTAAGTACATGTAATGTTCGTTTGTTGGTGTGCTATGACGTTTTCGATTTGATTTTCGCCTGCCAAACAGTTAATCAAGTGGGGGAAAAAATCCCATAGACTTGCACTGAAAAAGGGATTTGGGCCAATAAACAACCACTTAGCAACAGTTTAGTGTTTTGTATAGCCTATGTAGTGTTTTGTATAGCCTATAGACATGCAGTTACTGCAGATTTGTCGGCTGCTCATCCATGAATGCAAATCACCTGTTCCATCACATCCCAAAGGTGCTCTATTGCAGGCGTAGTCAAATACAATTCCAGATCAAGCATCCACTCGCACAAATTTCCTAAGTGGGAAAGGTCTGGATAGATAGTCATTTATCTGTGCTCTAGTACAGCACAGTAACAAAAATACTTGTCCATACTATGATATGGGAGATGTTTTCATGACTATTATTAAATATATTAAATGAGACGACCACAAACAACGTCTTTATTAGGACTGTGAAAATTGTACATTGTACAGGCTATTACTATTTGTCTTGTAAGAAATTAGTAAAACAAAGTATTTAACAAATGGTTTCACTTACAAAAATATATTAAAGTCCCAGTGAACCGGAAGTTGCAACCGACTTTACTTCAGTGTTGTGACGCATTTCCAAGTGAAATTGAATATTGAATAGAGGACGGGGTTTTATTTTAGCGCACCTCCTCTCTCCATCCCTCGCTCATAGCAGACTGACCGTTGGAGAGATTATTACGTCATCAGAGAAGGAACGCCATTCCAGAGCTGTGTATTAACTTGCATGGATTAATTGTTCACCACATAGTCTCGCGTAGCCAGACCTTCAGACTGACAGCAGAAGGTCTGGACTATATCGCAGCTTTCATTGTTCAAGTACCGCCCAAGAGGACGTTTGACTGACATGTAACGCAACCAGTCACAGTTCATTTTGTTCCGCGTCATGTTTATGGGTGTGAAAATGTAAAGTGAATGTCCCTGCAATAACAGACCGGTGTGCGTCTATAAATGATTCATTCAAGAACGTTGTGCAAGTTTATTGCAACAATGGAGCCGTGAACTTCACATACTTTTGAAAATTCAGCGTTTAGTCGATCCTGGTAAGCGCTCATTGTCACAGTTGTAAACACAACGCCCTTCTTCTTCCACGAGGGAGTTTGGCGTCACGGTATTTGTTTCCAGGCGGACTGTTAAAGAACACAACACACACATCTTGCGGACATCCTGTAGAATTCAACCAATCAGATGACGACTTCGAAACTCCTGAAGTGATAAGTGTACCATATGCATCAGACGTTCAGCCAACGCTCCGTGGGCGTGACGTCTGTGGCTGAGACTTTTCACCACAAGACTAGTGTGTGCACTAACAAAGTAAATCACTACTATAATAAGTATTTATATTCTGACTATTTTAAACTGGTTTGGGTCGGCACTGCTGCGGAGTAGCACAGCACCCGCGTAACTCGTCATAGACTTGTTCTTCTGCAAGACGCATGCAGTTCTGTTTATTAACCACTAGAGCGCCAAAAGTTACGGACTGCAGCTTAAACTGCACATTTGTGACAACAAATCTGAGGGGTTGCATAGTAATCTGTATGCAAAAAGTGACTGTGAGCCATTGTGCATTGTGTATTTCCCTTAATTGAATAAATAATAATACTAAAAGCTAAAGTGTACATTTTATGGAGAACAAAGGGAAGTCCAATAGAGGAGAAAATCTGACCAGTCAATCTGTACTTTGCATCAATACTAATGATAAAAATTATCAAATTATCATTTTCCTGCCAATTCTTTAAACTTTGGGGAAAAAAATTGTAATTGTGCAATTCTAACACAGTGATGCAGGTGTTCATTGCTAAGCCTGGTGTTGTACTTGGTTTTAATAATGTTCATTGTGGAGAATGCTGACTTGCAGCAGTATGTGGTGGAACCAAACATGACCGGGATGTGTAGTATCATTTTGTTTAGAACAGGGAAATCAGCTGCAGGCACCATCTTTACCCAGAAAGTGGCAGGTTGACAATTACCAACCTGCTCTTTCAAAGCCTCATTTGTAGTGATTAGGGATGTCAATTTACACAAATTCCCATGATTGATAGTTGTTTAAATTAACGAACAATTAATCGATTAATCGTTAGTCTTAATACTGCAATATGTGTCTACAGCAGTGGCTCATAGCCAACCACATGACAGGGTGTGCAAATGCTGCTCAAAATGCCATGTTCCTTACCAAATGAATGAGAATGGTTTTTAGTCTAAATAAAGGGCTAGTAGGATTGTAAAATGAGCCAATGTGATTGCTCATCAAATATAATAACTAATACAACGTGTCACCAACGCCGCCTCAGATCTGTTATACAGAATGTGTGGACGCGCTCTTCCTGGAACAACGTGCTGAATATGGCAACTAACCCCAATGAATTCACAACAATTTATTAAAATAGTGTTCTTATTAAGTAAGGGATAATGTACATCCAGCCGGTTGTTATCGCAGAATAAACCCCGACAGAGTGATCAGGGAGGGGTCTTGCATCACTCTGAAGGGGTACATTATCCCTTTCAGCATTAATTTCAACATATATGATGATAACTAATATTTTCAGCAATAGATAAAGACTTAAAGCAGTTTCGAACTGATTTTCTTCACGGAAGTTTTGCATAAGAACTAATAAAATATTTAAACTCAAGACAATATTTCATGTCTAATTTACTTGAGACAAGTAGCCGTGTAATAAGCGGGATAATGTACATCTGCTTCGTGTCGGGGTCCTGATCACTCTGCACAAAATAATGCGAATGCACAAGTGAACTTGAACAAACCGTCGTGATGTAAGGAACGCTGTTTCTGGGTCCAAGCCTCAACTCGTTTCACTTGAGACAGCCGTCGACGGTCGTTTAGGAGTGCTATTTATCCATATTAAACATCAAACATTTTAAAAAGTTGAACATTTTAAATACTTACAGTCTGCACAACAGTCTCTGTGCTCACAGACATTAATATTGTAACGATTTATAAAAGATGAATCACTGTCTGGCCATCTGGAATTTTGGTATGGAGATAAAGGTTATGATTATATATTTTTTTGTAGTATTACACCGCATTGTGTGTGTATATTAGCACTGTTTGTTGTTTTTCTTGTGGTATGAGAGAGAGCGTTTGGACCCGGAAGTGCTGCCGCATGACGTCAGACTTAATGAAACACGGCAACTAAACCCAAATAATTCACAATGTTTTATATCAATATTGTTCTCTTTATAATGTTATGTAATATGACAGTCCCAATCATAGTTATTATTAGTCGTGCATTGCTGTTTGAGCTGCGCGTGCTGAAGATGATCACCGGCGCACTTTATACTGCTTTAATTCTTAATCAAATGCATCCTATACGAGATAAATCAGATATATATAGGCCTACACAAAATAAACACAGTATTACAACTTACATTTGCACAAAACAAAAGGCTGCGAATGCACACGCAAACTTATAGTCATTATGAAGATGTAACTCTAGCTGTAAAATGGTCCCAAACATAACTCCGGCGTGCAATATTCCTCATGTCTGCATTAATCGTTAACATCCCTAGCAGTGATGCAACATTTGCCCATCTAAAAATCTGTTTTGCTTCCAGAATGGGTTTAACAAACAAAATCAAATGGGTTTAACAAACAATGAAGTTGTCCATCAGCTTCTGTGTGAAATGAGCATGTTAGGTTATATCTTTCTCTTCCTGGGTTTACTCCAAAAGTTTGAGGGAGTGGACATGTTCACCTTGGAGATCACTCTTGAAAATCTCTTCACTTTTCTCTGGAAAGTCCGGACTGCTGTTATCAATTCACACAGTGTTATTCTGTCCCTGCAGCTTAACGTTGAAATCATTAAGATGTGATGTAATGTCTGCCAAAAATGCAGCTGTTTGCATCTTCTCCACATCTTCAAAAAACTCTTTTCACTCGGAAAGCATTGATCTCCTCAAGAATGGCCCAAATGTGCTCCAGAACCCTGAGCCATGTGACATTGTTGTGCAGTGGTATAAGTCATCATAGCTGGCATTGATCGCTGTCAGTAAGCCTCTTAGCAGATGATGCTGTAGGGACGAAGGTGCTATAAAAACATTTATCAGTTTCATCATTGTCATCATGACCTCAGCGGACTGGCACAAAGAACAGATTGGTGTATAATGCAGTGGTAAAATATCAGGTCAGTGTGGTTCTCTTTCAAAAGTGCAACCAGTCTCCTGCCTCTTCCCATCATGGATGGAGCTCCATCTGTGGTGATGGAGACCACCGATCTATCCCTCTTTTTGTCAGCCTCCCTTTCATGGATGTCCTCTTCTCGTGTATGTGCTTCAAAAGTTGTTAAATGGTCTTCACAGAATTCCTTCTTTGTTAATCATAGAATCTCACAAATACCAGAAGCTGAGCAATATCAGTGGTATCTGTTGAAAGAAATGCATGGTGCATTCTGAATGGCTTCATCAAGTTTGGATGAAGTTCTGACATCTTCAGCTAATATTTCTGTTCTTGTAATTGCTGTGGAATCTGACAATGGGATCCGTTTTATCTTTTCCTTCAGCTCATCTTTTTGTTTACCATCAAGCAAGGTCTCGGCAACTTCCCTCATACATTCTTTTACCATCTCTGTGTCTGTAAATGGCTTTTTGTGTTTTACCAAAATCGAATCTATTCTCAGTGAGCACTCCATTGCACTTTCTTGGGCTGTCAGGGAATGGACATCCATTTACATAAACTCATGTGATTGGATCAGACATGTTTTCTTCACTGATATAGAGCGAGAGGTTGAGCTGGGGCGATCATGTTTGAAAGCTGTCTGAAATTATTTTATCGACTTTTAAATTATTTTATTGATATTGTTTAATGCCGTTCAGTACTTATTGGTACTTTACTGGGTTTGACTGCGGTCCACCATTTGAATATGATTGCTCTATTGGATTGAGATCTAGTGACTGTGGAGGCCATTTGAGTATATTGAACTTATTGTCATGTTCAAGAAACCAGTTTGAGAGGATTTTGAGGTTTGTGATCCTGGTGGAAGTAGCCATCAGAAGATGGGTACACTGTGGTCATAAAGGGATGGACATCATCAGCAACAATACTCAGGTTGGCTGTGGTGTTTAAACAATGCTCAGTTGGTACTAAGGGGTCCAAAGCGTGCAGAGAAAATATCCCCTATAAGAAAATGCTTTCATGTTGTTTACGCCAAATTCTGACCCTACCTTCTGAATGTCACAGCAGAAATCGACTCATCAGACCAAAATTGGACAACTTTTATATTGTCCAATTTTGGTGAGTCTGTGCAAATGTAGTCTGAGTTTCCTGTTCTTAGCTGACAGGAGTGGCACCCGGTGTTTCTTCTGCTGCTGTAGCCCATCTGCTTCAAGGTTCGACGTGTTGAACAGATACCCCTTTTCCACCAAGGCAGTGCTGGTGCTGGTTCGGAGCCAGAGCCTAGTTTCAAATCGGTTCTTTGTCTTTCCACACCCAAAGCACCAGCTCTGAACCAGGAAAAGTGGTTCTTAAGTAGCACCAAATCATTGCTGGTCTAGAAGTAAGAACCGCTTGCTTCAGCGGCTGAGGGCAGGGTTACCGTGACCAACAAGACGAACACAAACTTGTGACCGCCATTTTTGAATTAGCAGCTATTCGAGCTAATAGCTGCTCGATTGTAATCTCGGTCTATACAAATTATGGCGAGCGGCACGAATGCGTTGGATTCGCTGTTTTGATGCCGATGTAGGATCGTAAAGCCATGTGCATCAATAGTAACACAACATTCGCCATTGTTGATTTTCCCGAACCCCCCAAAACTACCTCACATTTGGGATCTCAGTGATTATAAACCTGCCTACATCCTGGGTATTAAAATGAATGATTCACCTCAAAATGAAAATTTCCTGATAATTTACTCACCCCAATGCCATCCAAGATATGTTGAACGTCCATATCAATGCAGTTTCAAAGTGCTTCAAATGGTACTGCGCGATCCCAGCTGAGGAATAGGGTGTAATCTAGCGAAATGATCGGCCATTTTCTAAAAAAAATAATGATGTAGTCGTGACCTTTTCAATGTGATTACATCATTATTTTTTTTTAGAAAATGGCCGATCATTTCGCTAGTAGTGCCCCATTGTTTGCAAAGCGAACGTTCGAAGACTAATACAAACACTTTTTTAACAAAACAGGTAAAACAATGATAAATTAAATAATAAATATGTCATTCAACATACAATAAAATTTGAACGATCCTCCTCCTCCACACTTTTAAACAATTGGGCGGTACTTCCGCCCACGTTTGTCACGCCTTTTCAACGTACGTTACGTAAAGCCTGGCTCGTTGCAGACCAGCACAAGACAATCCACTGTGGTTAAAAAGTATATAAATGTTTTTTTTTTTTTAGAAAATGGCTGATCATTTCGCTAGATAAGACCCTATTCCACAGCTGGGATGGCGCAGTACCATTTGTAGCACTTCGAAGCGCTTTGAAACTGCATTGATGCGGACGTTCAACATATTGGTTGCAAATGAAATCCATTATGTGGAGAAAAATCCTGAAATGTTTTCCTCAAAAAACTTAATTTATTTTCCACTGAAGAAAGAAAGACATTAACATCTTGGATGGCATTGGGGTGAGTAAATTATCAGGAAATTTTCATTGAGGTGAACTAATCCTTTAAGGGATGTACATGGTCATGCAGAATAAGGCATTCATATTTGCTTTATAAGTAATGATAAACAGCCAATATCCTAATAGGCATGCTAATAAGCAGCTAGTTAATAGTGAGAATTGGACCCTAAACTAAAGTGTTACCATTTTTTTCATACCCTCACTAGGGGCTGAGCCCCCCTAAAATGACTTCTGGCATCAACAAGGCATTTTTACCCACAGAACTGCCTCTCAATGGATGATATTTTCTCTTTTTCTGACCATTCTCTGTAAACCCTAGAAATGTTTATGCATGAAAATCCCAGTAGATCGGCAGTTTCTGAAAAACTCAAATATTGGCACCAACAACCATGCCACGTTCAAAGTCACGTAAGTCACATTTCTTCCCCAATCTGATGCTCAGTTTGAACTTCTGAAGATCGTCTTGACCCATGTCTACATGCCTAAATGCATTGAGTTGCTGTCAACATGCTAAAAACAGTCAGAACACCCGAGTAAACGTATCGCAACACCTTGGCAACCAGTTTTCCTTCAGAAAATGTACAAATCAAATGTATATTTATATTTTCTGAAAGGACGGGGAGATTAGAAGACTAAAAAATCACTTTGTATTCATGCAATAGCTTTTAGATCTGTTCACTTTATATTTGTGGAATAGTATCTTTACCTGCCATTATAAAATGCCAATGTGACGTAGATGGAGTAGGACATCATATTGCAGAACCTTATTTATTTATTTGTTTGTTTATTTATTTATTTGAATCACACATTGCATGTTGTTGTCCCACAATGATGTGTAGTTTGCCCCAGGTAGTGTCCTAAAAGACTTTTGTTCTGTCTGCGAGGACATTTAGGGGGTGGGTTTGTGCAGATGAGACTTATCAATTATTCAAACACCCATACTGAGACAGACAGAGTGCAGACACCTGCCCCTTCCACCAGAGGCTTCAGTGGATACGAGGTCATGTTAAATTTATCCTCTCATTATTTGTGGAGACATCATATTTGTGTGTTAAACTCTACAATGCCAAAAACAATGTCAGGTAAAAAAATGTGATTTATATATTAACTCCTTCCCCGCCAGCGCTTTTTAAAAAGTTGCCAGCGGCAGCATTTTTTATCATTTTCATATAAGTTTCATGGCCCCCAGAATATTTTGTTGTATAAATATCTGAACATGCAACATGCAAGAACAGAGCCTATACTTTAAAACAAAAAAGATTCTAGCTTCATGCATTCTTTTTATCAAAACTTGTATGTGGGTGTTTCATAAAAAAAGCAACATTTTGAGGAAATCGTTCAGATTCAGAATAATGATCAAAACATAGATGGAGTAAATCGAGTCCATCAACAGCTTCACAGCATACCTCGTCGACATCTCATTGGGTTACATTAAGCAGTTTTGATTTATATGCTGTTTAATGTTGGTGATAGCGTTATTTTACATATGCTTACATATGATATCGCCCATTTCTGCTTCTTTTTCTCCTGCTTTCATCCGGAGATTCAGTACCCTTTAAAAAGATGTGTAATAGCTCCCCTACCATATAACAGTGAAAACATGAAAGCTGGAAATTTACATCAATGGTGGGGAAAGAGTTAAAGGTGGGGTAAGTGCTTTCTGGTAACCAATGTTGATATTTCACTTCATCCAAACTTAATGAAGCCATTCAGAATGCACCATGCATTTCTTTCAACAGATACCACTGATATTGCTCAGCTTCTGGTATTTGTGAGATTCTATGATTAACAAAGAAGGAATTCTGTGAAGACCATTTAACAACTTTTGAAGCACATACACGAGAAGAGGACATCCATGAACACGCCCCTATTTTGATAGCTCGGCCCCACACATGTGTAACCTAGGCAACGACTATGGCGAAATCTGTGTGTTACTATGGTAATCCAGGTCGAATGTTCAATGAAAAAGTCATCCCTTCCATCCCAAAAACACAAACAGTTCTCATGAACAAGTTGATAGTACGAGCACGACAGTCCAACTAACGAACATATTACAATTATGACAAGATTCGAGAGTTATATTGATCACGAAAAGAGGAACCAAAGGAAACAAACATATATTAGGAGTATATTATTATCTTACTTTTCGGACACATTTTGGGAGCTGACGCTTGAAACGGACAGTGAGGAGGTTTAGACGCTTATACAGTGTTGAAATGAATGGGTCTTTATCATCGCTGAAGTGAACGACAATACAATCGCAAATGGTCAAACAACCGAACATGACACACGAGCATATTCAAGCAAAAGCCAGCATATGTTAGTTCTGTGAAACAAAACAAAACCAATGTTACTCGTCTGTCGAGAAGAAATAAAGCAACCTCGGCGTCCGATTGCAGGCCTTCCTGCTCCTCGAGTTCTCTCCAGCGCTGGAAAGCTGATACTTCTTACCTGATCGTAAGCCTTCTTTTGTTCCATAGACATTTTCCACATTAGTTTTTTTTTCTGCCATCTCTCTCTTTTTGTCGTCGCTCGGCTGATGTCCGTCCTGTGTGTCGTGTCTTTTGAATAATGACGTGCACTGAGCGCTCTCTTCTCCCCGTCATTAGTAGACACGCCCCTTACTGCTGATTGGCTACAAGACACTTTTCTAATGCATTTTTGAAATATCACTTACCCCACCTTTAACATCTTAAATGAGCCTAAATTAGTTAGTCTGTTTTCATGGTTTTAGAGAGGTTTTAGGCACTTTTATGCTGGTTAGGATGGGAGATCAACTACAGTAGACCAAGATTTCCCAAACAGGGGTTCATGAAAAAATTTAAATAAGTAAAAAAACCAAACTGAAAGCTGAAATATTCAATTCTTTCTATTTAGTGCAACTTAGAGTAATTATCAAAGGCTGCAAAAATGAAAGCTTGAAAAGTGTTTAATGTTGAAAGTGAAGAATTTAAGACACAAAGGTCTAAATATTAGTTTTGCCACTTGTAGTGCAAAATAAATAATTATCTAATATTCATTTTAATTTTAAAATACAATTATAATTGACAACAGTAGTATATTTATGTCTCTGTTTTTTATCATTTAGAGTATCAGTAACAATAATTATTATTTTTTATTATTATATGCAATTTGATTGGGTTCCTAAAACACAGAGAAGTTGGTCATGCAGCAAAGCATTTGTGAAGCCACAACACGCACAACCTTGAGGCGGATGGGCTACAACAGCAGAAGACCCCACCGGGTACCACTCATCTCCACTACAAATAGGAAAAAGAGGCTACAATTTGCACGAGCTCACCAAAATTGGACAGTTGAAGACTGGAAAAATGTTGCCTGGTCTGATGAGTCTCGATTTCTGTTGAGACATTCAGATGGTAGAGTCAGAATTTGGCGTAAACAGAATGAGAACATGGATCCATCATGCCTTGTTACCACTGTGCAGGCTGGTGGTGGTGGTGTAATGGTGTGGGGGATGTTTTCTTGGCACACTTTAGGCCCCTTAGTGCCAACTGGGCATCGTTTAAATGCCACGGCCTGAGCATTGTTTCTGACCATGTCCATCCCTTTATGACCACCATGTACCCATTCTCTGATGGCTACTTCCAGCAGGATAATGCACCATGTCACAAAGCTCGAATCATTTCAAATTGGTTTCTTGAACATGACAATGAGTTCACTGTACTAAAATGGCCCCCACAGTCACCAGATCTCAACCCAATAGAGCATCTTTGGGATGTGGTGGAACGGGAGCTTCGTGCCCTGGATGTGCATCCCACAAATCTCCATCAACTGCAAGATGCTATCCTATCAATATGGGCCAACATTTCTAAAGAATGCTTTCAGCACCTTGTTGAATCAATGCCACGTAGAATTAAGGCGAAAGGGGGTCAAACACAGTATTAGTATGGTGTTCCTAATAATCCTTTAGGTGTGTATATATATATATATATATATATATATATATATATATATATATATATTAGTTAGTTAGTTAGTTAGTTAGTTAGTTAGTTATAAATAAAAACAAATGAAAAATAAAAAAAAGATGTAAAACATAAAAACGTGATCTGTTTACTTGCCCTGTGACCATTAATCAACATGCGAATGTGCTGTTGAATTATTGTACTATATACTATATTTAAGTAAATATTTACTTAAAATCTTAGGGGGGTACATCAAGTAAATATTTTACATCTAAGGGGTTTAGTCCAAAAAAATTGAGAGCCCCAGAGCTAGACCATCTTAAACCTGCTAAGACCAGCAATCTACCTTTAGGTTGGTTTAAGCCATTTATTTCTTTCTAGCAGTGTTTATTTAAATATTTCTTGAAATTATAGAATCCATCAGACTGCTTGAGATTATGCCACCAAAAGTCATGTTAAGGTTCATTAGGTGTAAAAATAACTTGTTTTATGCAACTGGGTTTTGACATTTGTCTTGGAACATGATGAGTCAGAAAAACAACTGCGTCACACTTGTTATGAATCCGGCTTGACTTCCCGTCCTCTAATACCTGTTTATTTGTCATTTGACCTTCACAGGAGTTGCTGGAGAGGTTCATGGAGGGACACGTGCCCCTGGAGGAATTCCTTGATTCTTTTCAAAGCCACAGGAAGACGTACCATATCCGTCGCGCTCAAGCCGAGAAGCTCCAGGAGCTCAGCAGACCCGGCAGGAAACCGAAGAAACAGGAGGAGGAACAGAAGAGGGAGGAGGAGCACAAGGATTCCCGGCCCAATGGCATCAGCGCCCACGGCCCTCCTCGTGTCTTCCAGCTCAGATACGGTCTGACCCCGGCCATCCTGCTGCCTCTTTCCTCTTCCTCCGCTTCGGTCCTACCTCATCTGGACTCGCGCTCATGCCAGCCCCAGGTCTCAGGGCCTGGCGCCCCTCATTCCTGCCCCAGGCAGCCCGTTGGCCTGAGAGTAATAGGACAGTTACCCGGCTGGCCGGTGAGACCGGTCCGATTGCAGCAGCTTTACAGGCCCAGTCCCCATCAGCCCGAGCCTCCGTGTCGATAACGCTCAGCACCGTGAGTTGATGTGAAAGCAGAGTCTGCAAATTACGCAAAGACCACGTGAAGCCTTCATCGAGTCGATATATACTGATGCTGCCATGAAATCAAACATTCATGTACCCAAAACGGGAGGAGAGCAGAAAGCCATAAAGTATTTGTTAATGTTGCTTGTCATTGTTGCCTGTTCGTTAAACTTAGTTATGTTTTGTATTTGTGTGGGATTAGTCGGGACATTGCAGGAGTTTAGCTGCTGTTTGTATGAGGGAAGTGCCCTGTTTCATGAGACACTGCTTTTTGACTGGAAGGTCTTTTGGACCGCTGAGGGACTTGTGAAATGGCACCTTTTTGTAATGTTAATGGGTGTTCAATAAAGTCTAATCATGATGTTTATTTTAAACCAATATCTTGGTTGTTTCGTATTTTATTTTCTGTTTCCTTTGTGTTGGTCTTGATTTTACTACACTGTAAAAATCTCTTCTAAGGGGCCATTCACAGAACGTGTTTTTGCATTCCATCACGTTACTTTACCATTGTTTTTCTATGTAATTATACACTAGATGGATTTGACAGTGTTAGAACAAGTTAAACTTTTAAAGAATGTGTCTCTATACCAAAAACTTGTGTTCTGTGTGAATGGCCCCTTTATCCAGTCATTTGTGAAACATTTACCTGAGATTCAAAAATAAAATAGTTACACGAGTATGAATATAAATCATATAATTATATATCAGGGTTCCCATGCGTCCTGGAAAACCTTAAAAATGTATGTCAAAAAAAAGGGAAAAAAAGTAAAATGCCCTGGAAAATCTTGCTCACATTTATGAATCCTTTCATTATAACCAACAAAGTGTAAACAATGTAAATACGAGATGTGTACTGTAGCCAGCTTCATTGATTATAATGGGAGTTTTCACACGAGTGCAGCGCATGGGCACCCTGACTGGTCTGCGGCTATGCAGCCCCACACGCAACAAACTGCGATGCACTGTGTATTCTGACACCTTTCTATCAGAACCAGCATTAACTTCTTGAGCAATTTGAGCTACAGTAGCTCGTCTGTTTGATCGAACTGTACGTGCCAGCCTTCGCTCCCCACGTTCATCAATGAGCCTTGGCCACCGATGACCCTGTCGCTGGTTCACCACTGTTCCTTCCTTGGACCACTTTTGACAGATACAGACCACTGCAGACCGGGAACACTCCACAAGAGCTGCAGTTTTGGAGATGCTCTGACCCAGTCGTCTAGTCATCACAATTTGGCCCTTGTCAAACTCGCTTAAATCCTTACGCTTGCCCATTTTTCCTGCTTCTAACACATCAACTTTGAGGACAAAATGTTCACTTGCTGCCTAATATATCCCACCCACTAGCAGGTGACGTGATGAAGAGATAATCAGTGTTATTCACTTCACCTCATAATGTTATGCCTGATTGGTGTATATACAGTTGTGCTCAAAATTATTCATACCCTTGGTAAATATGACCAAAGAAGGCTGTGAAAATAAATCTGCTTTGTTAATCCTCTAATGTTTTTTCTCTAATACACATTGCTCACAAATAATCATACCCTTTCATTCAATACTTTTTGCAACCTCCTTTTGCCAAGATAACAGCTCTGAGTCTTCTCCTATAATGCCTGATGAGTTTGGAGAACGCCTGACAAGAGATCAGAGACCATTCCTCTATACAGAATCTCTCCAGATCCTTCAGATTCCCAGATCCATGTTGGTGCTTCTTCTCTTCAGTTCACCCCACTCATTTTCTATAGGGTTCAGGTCAGGGGACTGGGATGGTCATGGCAGAAGCTTCATTTTGTGCTCAGTGACCAATTTTTGTGTTGATTTTAATGGTTTTTTTTGTATCACTGTCCTGTTGGAAGATCCAACCTTGGCCCATTATAAGATTTCTAGCAGAGGCGGCCAGGTTTTGATTTTTTATCTTTTGCTGTTTGATAGAATCCATGATGCCATGTGTCTGAACAAGATGTCCGGGATCTGGAAGAAAATTAGGCCCACAACATTAAAGATACAGCAGTATATTTAACTGTACACATGGGGTACTTTTTATCCCTGTGTGCACCAAACCCATCTTGAGTGTTTGCTGACAAAAAGCTCTTTTTTTTTCATTTGACCACAGAACGTTTGAAAAGTAACTGACATTACTGGAACTTCAGACAGGGTCTGATTCTGTGGTCAGATGAAGAAGAAAAAAGAGCTTTTTGTCAGAAAACACTCAAGATGGGTTTGGTGCACACAGGGATAAAAAGTACCCCATGTCCACTGTTAAATATACCGTTGGATCTTTAATGTTGTGGGCCTATTTTTCTTCCAGAGATCCTGGATTTATTTTTCAGACACATGGCATCATGGATTCTATTAAATACCAACAGATAAAACATTTAAACCTGACCGCTTCTGCTAGAAATCTTATAATGGGCCAAGGTTGGATCTTCCAACAGGACAGTGATCCAAAAAAAACATCAAAATCAAAACAAAAATGAATAACTGAGTATAAAACCAAGCTTCTGCCATGGCCATCCCAGTCCCTGACCTGAACACTACAGAAGATGAGTGGGTTGAACTGAAGAGAAGAAGCACCAACATGGATCTGGGAATCTGGAGAGATTCTGTATGGAGGAATGGTCTCTCTTGTCAGGCGTTCTCCAAACTCATCAGGCATTATAGGAGAAGACTCAGAGCTGTTATCTTGGCAAAAGGAGGTTGCAAAAAGTATTGAATAAAAGGGTATGATTAATTGTGAGCAATGTGTATTAGAGAAAAAAACATTTCTTTCATAATGAGCCCTTGATGGGAAATAAAGTGTAGTATTTTTTTCTTTTGATTTTGGGGTGAAATGTGACCCAGACGTGTTTTCGTGAGATTCACCCTATTATTATTTTTCTATCATCAGACAAGTTTTGTTTTATTAGAGATGTTTCTTCCAAGTAATACAAAATAAAAAAGATTACATTAGATGAACTGATTATGTATGTTTGTCTGTGCAAGACTCATTTTACAATGAGAAGGGTTCAGATGGTTTATTTATTATTTACACAGCTGCAGCTGAAGTCTTTGAAAGCCCAAACTTCACTCAATACTTAGTTGTTTCTGTTGTTTTTTGTTCACCCATTGCAGTCGAGTCTGTAGTCAGAAGGTATGGACAGGCTGTTGTCTTTGACTGAGCTCTCATAAACGCCGGGTGATTTTTGCTTCAGAGTTACGCCTTTATTCTAAAGCTACAGTTGAGTAGGGTTACAAATAAACTGGGATTAGCACACAATACATTTGAGTAATGTGCTCTTAAACCAGCGCCAATGAAAATCATATCTAAGAGAGAGGGATTTATTTATGGAAATCCTGTTATGGAATACCCCATGTGGACATCAAACGCTGTTTATTTGTTAGGTTTTTATGTCCAAGCCGGAAGGTTCTGCATTCATTTTTAGTGCTTGTATTGTATTTTGAGCAGCTTTGGGAAAATGTTACGTTATGAATTATGAGTGAGAACTGAGAAGGTATGTGCCTTTACAATTCTTCACCCTGTAGGGATCAGTGAGAGGTGCAGAGCAGAAAATATTAATGTGTTTTTCTCTTAGAATTCACTAACCTTGACATGAGTGGAATTCAGCAAAACTAGTTCATTCTTAAGTGCCAACACCTAACCTGCAATGTGTTTGCACTTGTTTGGATCTATTAATGCAAACATTAAATACATACATTAAAAATGCAACTCATCTCTTTAATGATGAGCATTATTTATTTCTGAAAAATAAAATGTAGACAATTTTTCAAGTCAAAATGTCAGGGTAATACCACTGTCCAGAAATATAGTAAAGAACAAAAAACTCGAAAACTGCATGGTAGTTCAGCATAATCATTTATAATTATTTCTTACAGTTCAGTCATGACAACCAGATTTACAGCTTGTGCCAGCGCAACCCTCTTTTGGTGTTAAAAAAATACTCTCAGGATTAACTAAAGACTAAAGATTAACTAATTTTTGCATTATTTTTCCCTTTCAGACTTTAAATTTATGGGAGTAGAGCATTTAATTGAATCATTTACAAGGTGAAGGTTTGCGCCATTTTTTTACCACCAAAAAAGCACGTCTTAAACCAGATGCTAACTGGTAGATTGCGGTGGTCATTATGGAAATGATTATGGTCTGTGTTCTTTAATTTGTTCGTCGTCAGTAGTTCACCTGCAGAACTTTTCACTCCCATCGGTGCATTTGCCCTGTTTAGTAAATCCGGCCCAAAGTGAAAAGCATGTCAATGAATATGGCACTGTTAAAAGGATTAGTACACTTCAAAATGAACATTTCCTGATAATTTGCTCACCTTTTTTGAGGAAAACATTCCAGGATTTTTCTCCACATAATGGACTTCAATGGCAACCAACAGGTTGAAGGTCTAAATCAATGCAGTTTCAAAGGGCCTGTTAGCCGTGGAATAGGGTCTTATCTAGTGAAACGATCTGTCATTTTTAAGAAAAAAAAAAAAAAAAGTATATACTTTTTAACCACGAATGCTCGACTTCGGTGTTGTACTTCTTCACTGCGTATGATGTCACCACGTCGGAAAGGTCACGTCCGTAATATATGTGGAAGTACCGACCCAGTGCCGAAAAACTCCATCTCATGTTCTCCTCCAACTTCAAAATCGTCCGACATTGTTGTTTTACCTTTATTTTGGTAAAGGGCGTTTGATTTAGTCTTTGCACGTTCGTTTTAACACTGGGTCAGTACTTCCACGTACGTCACAAGCATGACCTTTCCGACGTGATGGCATCATATGCCGTGTAGAATCACAACACCGAAGTCGAGCATTCGCGGTTAAAAATATATACATTTTTATTTTTTCTTGAAAATGACTGTTTCACTAGATAAGACCCTATTCCTCAGCTGGGATCGTGCAAAGCCTCTGAAGCCCTTCGACGCCCTTTGAAACTGCATTGATTTGGACCTTCAACCTGTTGGTTGCAGTTGAAATACATTATATGGAGAAAATATATATGAAGAATAAATGATAGTAAAATTACGTAGCCTATATCCTTCCGTCAGCCCAGACGAATGGCCCGCGCGGCCCACTTGAAGCAAAACTCTAATCTTTTTAGCCTTATCAGTGTCAGTGGTCTAAAAGTGCTCGTCAATGTCAAAATGTTTGAGATATCCAATCAAATCGAAGGATTCAGGATTTACTGTCCACAGAAACCGAGCAGCACTTGAATGCGAGCCGAGGTAAGATAAACAGCTGAACATGACGGGTCAATACAGCAATATTTCCCGACTGTTAACGATTAAAAAATGTTAAACGACGGAGATTAATTTCCAGGGATGTACACTACTGCTGACCTTTTCGAATTTCTCAGATTTTAATGCCTTTTACGTTGTTCGTCACACAATGCACAAAGAAACATTAACGAATTTATGAATTTATTTGATCAAAAATACAGTAAAACCACAAATATTAAAAAATATTAATACAATTTCCAATAGCTGTTTTCTATGTGAATATATTGTAAAATGTAATTTATTTCTGTGATCAAAGCTGACTTTTCAGCATCATTACTTCACCCTTAAGTGTCACATGATCCTTCAGAAATAATTTTTATATGCTATGCTATATTTTTTTAATATCATTTTTAAACTCTTTTCCACAATTTGAGCTCTATTCCATAACATGACATATGTCAAGCTCCTGAAAGGACACATACTATAACCACTAGAAAGGCACTATAAAACAGTCCACATTCTAAGTCTTCTAGACCATAGTATTGTATATGGAGTGATTTTATGGTAGGTATGGAACTTATTGATATTAAACTTCAGTGTATGGGAAAGAGAATTCAAAATTTGTATAAAAAAAAAAAAAATAAAAAAAAAAAATATATATATATATATATATATATATATATATATATATATATATACTATTTGCCATGTGCAGCAGGAAAGACAAATTATATTAATATATAAGTTAATATATAATTATGCCAGTAATTCATTATGATAAGCATTTCAATAAAAAAATAAATATAATTTATATTTCTGTATAAATAGCATTTATATGTTAGTAAGTGGTGTTTAAAATTGCTCTGTGCATAATGAGCTGGTGGGTTTATGGTGAGGTGTGTTGCAGACCGGGTGTGATGGGCCACTTTAGGTCAGAAAGTCCAGTTTTTTGCCGTGGTCCGCCCCTGGTTTTGGCGGACTAGATCTGCTACGCTGCACGTATGGACTTGCTACTGCCATTAGATACACAGACATGCTGCTGTGAGAATGTAATATGCTACATGAAAAAACATACATAAATCCTATAGCTAGGGTGACCAGATTTGCCATGGAATACAGGATGGGATGGACAGACACACCACCCACCCCACCCCCTGCACACTTAAAAGTATCACAACTTCGCTGGACAAAACATTCACTGAAACTTTGTGTAGCACATTTAAGCAGCATCCACTAGGGGTGGGCAATATGACCAAAAACTTTTTTCATGATAATGATATAGCCTATATCATATAGTTATTTTATTCTTGTTATATAAAAAAAGAACAAAGAAGCAAATTACAAACATTAAGGAAAATATGATAGAGATACAAATAAATTAACTAAGTTTAGCATTTAAAAATATTTCTAAAGCATTTATTAATCTTAGATAATGTCAATGTCCTAGTACATTATTAAAATAAAAAGAATTAAAGAATTTTTTTTAAATTAAAAAATAAAAAGTTATTATGTGATGACTAACAGACAGCAGACAAACGGCAATCCACCTGTCACTCAAAGTGGCCACGCCCTTAATTATGCAGAACTTTAAGGCTTAATATAATGTAAAGGAATGAGCTATTAAAAAAATCACCCCCCTCACAGTTGTCATGAAGAGCAAAATTGGCTTCAAGAGAAACTGGGGGAGGATGCCGCTTGTGTATAGGCCTAATAAAATGAAGTTGGCATTGAACGATCTTTTCTTTCCTTCCCTATTATGATGTATATCCAAGTGAAAAAAAAAAAGTATGGCGGGACATTTTGCCCATTGATTTGATTGGATTGAATTTATTGGAAGGTTGTGGTTTGCTATTGCTGTGATGTCATGTGAGTGACAGGTTGCCCTGCCCTTGTGCCAGTAAACGTGTCATCACAGAAGAGAAGAGATGTCGCTGCTAAAGGGAGGGGAAGTTATTTTGAAATAAGATTATGCGGGCACATGAATTTAAACAAAGCAATGATGTGCATGGGGAAATCATTTTTAATAAATAGCTACTGCAATATTCCATAAAAAAAAGGTCAATTGATTTCATGGTTCTCGTGTGATCGAGCTGGTTTCAAACCAATATATTAAAAGGCTTTTCCTTTTCTTTATGATAATATAGCAAAAAATATCAAAATATTCAACAGATTACCTTGAGAAATGTCATGTCAATGGATCAGAAATAGCTATAGTATACAGTAATGGAATTGGCCAAAAGATGCATTGAATCAAGCCTCAGTATGACATGAAACTCACTCAGTAGATCATCTACTGAAGAAGCATGACTTCACTGTTCAAGAATTAGCATGAAGCCTTGAGGCACAGTGCATGAAGTCTCTTCTCGGCGTCTATGACCCTTCAGATATCCCGTCATAGTAACAGCGTCAGTCCACGAGGTCAGACAGAGTCCACATCTGTCAACTCTCGGCACATCTAGCATAAGGTGACCTTGAACATGATATCCATGATCCGATTCCCCCTCCTCAGAGACCCTCAAATCCTGAAACTCCAATATGTCTTAATTTTCATTCCAAAACACTGGACATGCAGAGGGGCGGGCCAGAGGCGTGATTTGACTCTTAAAAGCCAGAGTTCGTTTATCAGTCTGCAGGGTTTTATTTGCGCAGTGGATTAGCTTGTTCTAGCATGTGCTTATCATGGAGCAGATCAGTGTAAATCATTATGGAGGCAGGAGGAATGTTGTCAACACATAAACAGGAAGGTGTCTCTGTTTTTTACTGATTTCATTTGCTCGATTTCATGCTGCAGATTTCAGTCGGGTGTAAACACAACAAATGTCAATCAAGGAAATGCACAAGTGCAACATATGTAATGTGTAATTTTTAATATATTATCATGCTTCCTTGTAGTAGAATTTTTTTTGTTAAGGCATTACCTTTTGAAAATTCATATCATATTTATTTCATCATAAACTATGGTTCAAAACTTTAGGGTCAGTGGGATTTTTTTTATGTTTTTGAAAGTCTCTTATGCCACCAAGGCTGCATTTATTTGATATAAAATACTGTAAAACAGTGAAATATTATAATAATTTGAACAGTTTTCTGATTTAATATAATTTAAAATGTTCCTGTTAAAATGTATTCCTGTGATGGCAAAGCTGAATTTTCAGCATCATTACTCCAGTCTTCAGTGTCACATGATCCTTCAGAAATCATTCTAATATAATGATTTGCTGTTCAAGAAACAGCAAAAAGCTGCTCAAAAAAAATAATTAAGGAAACACTTAAATCACAAATTGGATCTCAATGAATGAAATATTCAATTTGAAAAACTTTATTTATATACATTCTATAATTTGTTAAGAACAAAATTATGTGACAACAGTCAATGGAAACCAAAATCATCAACACAGGGCTGGATTCAAAATCATACCAAAAATCAATGTAAAAAACTTACAGGCTTGCATGAAGTTCATCATAGCAATTCATAATGTAAGTCAGTAGTGTGTATGGCCCTCACGTGCCTGTATGCACTCACGATAATGTCTGGGCATGCTCCTGATGAGAGGGCGGATGGTGTCCTGGGGCCTACATAACGTCCCAGAGGTTCTCAATTGGATTTAGGTCTGGGGAACGTGAGGGCCAGTCAATGGCATCAATGTCTTCGTCATCTAAAAACCGCCTACACACTCTAGCCACATGAGGCTGGGCATTATCCTGCACCAGGAGGAACCCAGGGCCCACTGCACCAGCATAAGGTCTGACAATGACTCTGAGGATTTCATCCTGGTACCTAACAGCAATTGGGGAACCTTTGGCTAGCATGTGGAGGTCTGTGCGACTCTCCAAGGATATTCCTCCCCAGACCATTACTGACACACTGCTGAACCGGTCATGTTGGATGATATTGCATGCAACATAATGTTCCCCACGGCATCTCCAGACTCTTTCACGTCTGTCACATGTGCTCAGTGTGAACCTGCTCTCATCCGTGAAGAGAATGGGGCACCAGTGGTGAACTTGAATTCTGGTGTTCTCTGGCAAATGCCAGTTGAGCTGCATGGTGCTGAGCTGTGAGCACAGGTCACCCTCATGAAGTCTGTTTCTGACAGTTTGGTCAGAAACATGCACACCAGTGGCCTGCTGGAGGTCATTTTGTAGGGCTCTGGCAGTCCTCCTGTTCCTCCTCGCACAAAAGAGCAGATACTGGTCCTGCTGCTGGGTTATTGCCCTTCTACATCCCTCTCCAGCTCTTCTCGTGTAACAGTCTGTCTCTCGTTATCTCCTCCATGCTCTTGAAACTGTGACACACCAAAACTCCTTGCGACGACACGTATGGATGTACCTTCCTGGAGGAGCAGGACTGCCTGTGCAACCTGATTGGGTTGCAGGTACTGCCTCATGCTACAGACAGTGACTACATTTACATGGACAGCAGTAATCCAATTATTGACCTTATTCCAAATAAGACAATATTCCGATTAAGGTGTTTACATGAGTTGCTTTTAGAATATTCCCGTTTTACATGTTATAGAACATAGCTTGATTAATGGCACGTCATTATGTCCCCATGCCATGCTACGCTGTCCGACGTCCAATCATAGCGCGGCTTTGCCATTATTAAAATTCAATGGGCTCAGGCAACCCGCTGTAACCTTACCTGCGGGTGTCGCTGTTGGACAGTGTTAGTTTATAAAAACGAGTGATTTTTATACTTTTTAATGTAATTTATATATATATATATATATATATATATATATATATATATATATATATATATATATATATATATATTTACATTGTTTTATTTTTGTAATATTATTGTCTCTTTCAGCTTTTTTGAAGAGACACTACCCCTCTTGCTTCCTTCTTGACAGCCTACATTTAGAATAATAGCTTTGTTTAATGATGAAAAATGTTTCAAAATCGTGATTGTTTGGATAGTTTTTTCCTGCTGTCGAACCACAGGCGTTCACTGAATGACCCATATGGCTTGCGAGGTTCCCGACCGCTGTTGTAAGCAGACAGTTTGGTCACAATTATGAATATGGGATTACAGATACAAACTTATTGTATCTTACTTTTACAATGAGCATAATTACAACAAAAAGAAAAAAAATATAGATGAGGCAGTGTCAGAATGAGCAGTCAAGCAAGACACGCACCATAGCAACACGTCATGGCAATGACATTTCAGACTGATAGATACATAAAAGATAAACAGGAATTTTCCGACATTTGAGCCATTTTGTACGCGTTGTTATATTAATTATAATTCAAATTCAGTTTTTTTGGCCACAATATTATTGATGATTGTTGTGAGGGGCACTTTTGATTAATTTTTAAAAAGGGCAGGGGCTTGAGCCCCCAAAGCCCTCCCCTCTGCACTTGCCTGGTGTGCATAATACATATGTGTCCTGTCACATAATGCGGCGAAAACTCCTACACAACGTTAATAGTTAGATTAAGGTGTGTACATGTCTGTAATGCTCTCCGATAATGCCACTAAAATAGGCATACTCCACATGTCTTAATTCGATGTGCGTTTACTTCGAGTATGACTTTAACCGGATTATGGTAATTAGAAATCGCTGTTTACATGGTAGCTTCTTAATCAGAGTATTGTCTTAATCAGGTTAATATCGGAGTATTGTTGTCCATGTAAACGTACTCAGTGACAAATTAAATTAAATTAAAGTGACAACAGATGCACTAGAGAGGCAACAGTAAGACAACATCCAAATAGGGAATGGTTTTGCAGGTGGTGGCAATAGACAGTTATTCTCCCCTTATTCTTCCTGACTGATTTGTCTTTAGATTTGTGTTTTGTTAGGGTCCTTGTCACTGTCTGTAGCATGAGGAAGTACCTGCAACCCATTCACAGACAGTCCTGCTCCTCCAGGATGGCACATCCATACGTATATATATATATATATATATATACAGTAGGCCTTTATATATATACACTGATCAGGCATAACATTGTGACCTAATATTGTGTTGGTCCCCCTTTTGCTGCCAAAACAGCCCTGACCCATGGACTCCACTAGACCCCTGAAGGTGTGCTGTGGTATCTGGCACCAAGATGTTAGCAGCAGATCCTTTAAGTCCTGTAAGTTGCGAAGTGGGGCCTCCATGGATCGGACTTGTTTGTTCAGCACATCCCACAGATGCTCGATTGGATTGAGATCTGGGGAATTTGAAGGCCAAGTCAACACCTCAAACTCGTTGTTGTGCTCCTCAAACCATTCCTGAACCATTTTTGTTTTATGGCAGGGCGCATTATCCTGCTGAAAGAGGCCACAGCCACCAGAGAATACGTTTCAATGAAAGGGTGTACGTCTGCAACAATGCTTAGGTAGGTGGTACGTATCAAAGTAACTTCCACATGGATGGCAGGACCCAAGGTTTCCCAGCAGAACATTGCCCAAATCATCACACTGCCTCTGCTGGCTTACCTTCTTCCTATAGTGTATCCTGGTGCCATGAGTTCCCCAGGTAAGCGACGCACACGCACCTGGCCATGGCCATGTGATGTAAAAGAAAACGTGAATCATCAGACCAGGCCACCTTCTTCCATTGCTCTGTGGTCCAGTTATGATGCTCAAGTGCCCACTGTTGGCGCTTTCGGCGGTGGACAGGGGTCAGCATGGGCACCCTGACGCATGCAGCCCCATACGCAACAAACTGCGATGCACTGTGTATTCTGACACCTTTCTATCAGAACCAGCATTAACTTCTTGAGCAATTTGAGCTACAGTAGCTCGTCTGTTTGATTGGACCACATGTGCCAGCCTTCACTCCCCACACGCATTCAATGAGCCTTGGCCGCCCATGACCCTGTCGCCGGTTCACCACTGTTCCTTCCTTGAACCACTTTTGATAGATACTGACCACTGCAGACCAGAAACACCCCACAAGAGCTGCAGTTTTGGAGATGCTCTGACCCAGTCGTTTAGCCATCACAATTTGGCCCTTGTCAAACTCGCTCAAATCCTTACACTTGCCCATTTTTCCTGCTTCTAACACATCAACTTTGAGGAGAAAATGTTCACTTGCTGCCTAATATATCCCACCCACTAGCAGGTGATGTGATGAAGAGATAATCAGTGTTATGCACCTGTCAGTGGTCATAATGTTACGTCTGATCAGTGTATATATACTGTATATATATTAGTCAAATCATATATGAGTGTGTGTGTGTGTGTGTATAAAGTAGTGGCTATTTATTAAATATTTTGTATGCATGTTGTGCCTGGAGTGTTAAACTAATGTACGCATTCCACGTTTCATTTGTATCATTTGTCTTGACGCAATGAAACAACGAATTGTGCGGACGTCATTTTTGGCCAAGTGGTCATACCAATCTTGTACTCATTATTCCCAGCCTATAATTCAATAAATCACTATGTGGCAAGCAGTGTTGGGTGTAACTAGTTACTAAGTAATTAGTTACTGTAATTTAATTACTTTTCCCTTGAAAAAGTTACTCTTATTTCTTCTGTAATTTAATTATATAACAATTATAAATATATAACAATTATAGTGGAATTAGCATAAAAATTTAAAGTCTAACTTTAAAATGCGGGTTTTTATGTATCCTTTTCACATTTGTAATACTTTCAATTAATAAGAATGATTTATGTAGTTTTATATTATTTATTTGAATTAATTAAAAGTCTTTTCATGTCTATCCTTGAAATACTTAACTAGTCGAGGTTGATATAGGATTTAGAAAGTAATTAGTAACTAGTAATTAATTACTTTTTTTAGAGTAACTTACCCAACACTGGTGGCAAGTATTAGCTATATTATTAGATGTTAATTTGTGGGGTTTTTTAGTGAAAAAGGCCATGGAAGGAGTTGTCCTCTGCAACCAAGGAGGATATTGTTGAAATGGCTAAATCTGGTCATTCGGATTTGGATATTGCTCATGTGCTGGATGTGAATGGTCACAATGTCCACAATTATTTCAAAGCACAGTGACAACGACGCCACTACTATGCATAATGTAAAGTGCTGTGGCTGGTCAAGGAAGACTAGTGAGCATTTTGACAGGAGGATGAAAATCACCTAAATGTGGGACAGCTTCATTTAGCAAAACAGCATTTAGCAAAACAGCAAGACAGCAAAACAGCTTCTAAAGACCTATAGATGAGCTGCAACCTCCAATTTCATCTTGAACTGTAAACCAACGGCTATAAAAGGCTGGATTGAGAGGATGTGTACCAGTAAAGAAACCATTTATTCGTTTTATCTACCACAAAAAAACACCTGACATTTGCCAAAGAATATAAGGACTGGAGTGTGGAAGATTGGAGCTGTGTTCTGCAGTCCAACAGTCCAAATTTAACAATCTAGCATTGGATGGTGTCAGGTATGTTTGTAGGAGATGACTGGAGTGTTTTAATACCAAATGTGTGGCACCATGTGTGTGTGGCTCTGGTTTCCCCCGCAATCCAAAAACATTTGAATTGGTGAACTGGAAATGCTAAATTGTCCGTAGGTGTGAATGCATGTGCGTGAGACCCAAGCCATGTAATGGGGGTTGGGGAAAGATCAAATGGCCAAAAATGACATCCGCACAATTGATTATGTTTCATTGCATCATGGCAAATGATACAAATGAAACGTGGAACGGGTAAATTAGTTTTACACTAATGTAGATATATATTTTTTAATTTCATAAATGTCTGTTTGCTTAATTCCATAAGTCTATAACCATAAATACAGCTTGGCATTAATGTGATTCAATCACGCTGTCTGCCAAGGCACAGACAGATTTCACAGTGTGCTTTGCATAAAAAAGGAAGATGGAGGCTTTCTCATGAACAGAACTGCTTTGTTCAGCCAGATGACATCTTTGAGAAACATCAAATGATGCGCTCTCGGGCCTGTTGACGTCCTGTGGTAAATTTCAGTCACAGCAGCATTATTATAAATTTCAACAAAGCATTATTTGATCAGTGTGAAGCCAGTGTATTGTGTTGCTTTATGAATGCTGAACTGCATGAAATGACTTGACTGCTTACTGCTCTTGCAGACAAACACACACATTATTGTGTAAAGGGCCGTGGAAAGTGGACGTCAAGACCAAATGACTCCCGGACCGTGTGTGCATACAAACCGCTGTTTTGGGGGAAGCGTAATATTTTACCTATAATCTTATCCTAAATATTAATGCTTTTAGTTGGTGTTTTAATTGTATTCTGTTTAGTTGGTTACTGATGCAATGCCCCCTGGAGTAAAAAGAAGGGCTCTGACCTCCTTTCGCTCCCAGACTGTGCCCCTTCAGGCTGTTTGTGTTGGTCAAATGGTTCAAATCAGGGCTCAGCTTGTTTCTGGATGGGCTGATCCCCTGGTTTAATGCTGAGGATGAAACAAAGGACAAAGGAAATCACAGGACATGATTCTATCTCATGGCAATCATGTTATGAGAGATTCATTTGCACAGCAATTCACCATGCACTACACTTCATAACTTTTTTTATAGGATTAATTTACCTAAATAAAAAAAAAGAGGGGAATTCATTGAGAATTCCCACTGATGGCATTGTATATTTGCTCACACTGTCTGCTTTGTTTTGCACCAAATTCTGTAAAATAAATTATTATTATATTGTAATAAATATATATATTTTTTGTTATATATTTTAAAATCGTATTTATTCCTGTGATGGCAAAGCTGAATTTTGAGCATCTTTACTCCAGTCACACGCGCCTTCAGAAATCAGTCTAATATGATTTACTGCTCATGAAACATTTCTTAATATTATGTTGAAAACAGTTGTGCTGCTTAATATTTTTGTGAAAAACTGTGATACATTTTTATTCAGGATTCTTTGATTAATAGAAGGTTCAAAAGAACAGCATTCATTTGTAATAAAACTGTTTTATAAATGTATTTAATGTGACTTGATCAATTTAATGCATTTCTTTTTTTATTTCATTGACCCCAAACTTTTAAAAAATAGTGCGCAGTAGATTAATGCATTTTTTTTTATATAGCATTTGTATCTTATCATATTGCTGTTGCCTTCATTTTATAAGAGCAATAAGCCCCTCATGTGTGTTGCAGGGATTTTAACATGGCTAAGGGGGTTGCATCACAACAAAGAGGTTGAGTATCATTGTATCTACAGATTGGCCTCTACCACCTTGAAACCTCAGATTATTCTTATTGTGTCCTGTGTCCTAAAAGCTATAAGCCTTTATCAAAGGATTCTGTTTAAGTCATTCTTTATCCTTTTGAAAATGTCTTATAGTAAGTAATGGCTTGATGTTTAAGGGTAGCTGAAAAATTCAAATGAGCGCTCACTATTCTCAGGAAAAGCCTCAAATACAAACTGTCAAAATTGTTCCTTGTTTTGATGGATGTTGGGTAGGCAGACTGCTGAGTGCAGTATCAGCTGGAAGGTAATGAGAAAATGAGAAGGGGGATGATATATAGCCACCCTTGATCCTGCAATGCTTTTATCAACTGAATCGACTAGCCGCAGTGGACGAGGTTGTAAATTTGACAAGCTGTTTATTTGAGTGTGTTAGAGAGAAAAAAATATAGAGAGAAGGAAGAACGACAAAGCCATTTATCACAAACCACTGAGCCATATCAGATGCAATAGGCCTAAGTCAGATCCATAATAATGTCTCGGTTTAGATGAGATGCTGCAGTTTTTGAACAATGTTTGATTAAGGAAAGTCAGGTTCACGAGGCGGCCATCTTGGTAATACAAATAATACAGCCGTTTTAGGAAAGCTACTTTGTAGCTTACCAAACTACAACCTACTCACATCAGGCTGACCTGATGGTGTAGGTTAAAGGCACAATATGTAGGTTTTCGCCGCCAGAGGTTGCATTTTCAAAACAATAACAAAGGCGAAGCTTGATGACGCTATGAAGGAGAGTGGAACAATGGGAGATGTCGTTTTCACCATCCAGAGATATATGGAATTCACGAATCATGTTCACGGATGAGGTAATTAATTCATTTTTGTATTACATGTACGTTTGATCACACTATTTTATGTCATCGTAATGAATTAGCTGCAAGGAATGTGAAATGTAATGCTGTATTAGTTACTGATATGTGACTACTTGTCAAATGATTTGGTGGGTTAATGCTGCGCAGTTTTACATGTTTAAAACTAAAAGTCGTACTAAAAGTCAATTGAAACGAATCCACAGTATTTGCATGTAATGGCTAAATATTTTTGTGCAACTGCCACTGCCATAGACTTGGTCACCAGACTTGATAAAAGGCGTTACTGAAGTACAAATAAAATGCAATATAATACAATATAATTTCATCAGCATAACCCACACAGAATTATGTACAATTACGAACACTTGATAGTTTTTCAAATTTATTTATCTATGCATTATTAGCGGTCACGTGTTCTTCATCTGTAACTTTATTCATATCTATTAAAATCATCTGTACATGACATTACTTGTACAATAAATAACATATATTTGCTTACCTGTCTATTAAAACACATGCGAGAGCGGAATCTCTGTCAAGCAGTGGTGGATAAAGTACTTGAAAGCCATACTTGAGTAAAAGTATAGATATCTTACCAGAAAACGACTTTGGTAGAAGTTAAAGTCACTGTTTAGAATATTACTTGAGTAAAAGTTTTAAAAGTATGTGATATTTATTGTACTTAAGTATAAAAAGTATTTTTTTGCTAATAAACATACTTAAGTATTGAAAGTAAAAGTACAAGTTAATGCAAAATACAAAAGGAGCAAAATAAATATTATTAAAAAATGTTCTCTACACAGTTTGAGCAGCAAGATTGTGTTCAGTTTTAACTGTCTTCCATTATGATTTCTTATTAACAATGAACAATACTGTTATTAAGCTTTAATGTTGCAAATGGACTTGTAAAGTGTTACCAATTCACTGAAGCATAGCATTGAAATTATACACATATGTATATTATGTGTATACTTCCACACGTTATTTGCTTCACTTGACACACTTGATAATTATCTAATAAAAATATGTGTTACTGTGCAAAAAAAAAAAAACTGAAATCGAATGCATTTCTGATGTTTCTGTCAGCTGCATGAGGATACAGTTTAAATATGCAATTTCGTTGGATAACCAATGCATAAAAGCTTACAAATGGATAAAAATGAATGGAAATTATGGTAACAATCGTGACATTAAACAGTTGGGTCAGATTTGCGTGTTTTTGTCACATTGTTTTAACCTTGAGGTACTGTTCCTCTCAGCCCCGACACACGGCTGTTTTCCACTAATGCAGCATTTAGTCAACAAAGTAATTACTTTATAGTGATATGAAAATATATAGCGTACTGTATAGCATACCGTTTTGTTGTCTATGTTTTGAATCCGTTTTTGAAGTGACCCTCCTGCTCTGTGCAGCGCGCAGCCTCACGTCACGTGTCAAAACAAACTCCACGAGGCATTAGTGAGTTTTTATTTGCTCTTGTACAGTATAAGTACAGCAGACCCTTCTCAGCCGCTCCAGCAACGGACGCAATCCGGAAAATGAAATCAACCGCGGCTGTGCAAGCACTTGTTTGCACATGCTTGCTTGCAGTCTGTGTTCTTCCGACTTTATTTTGTAGTAAGTAACGAAATGCTTTGAGGAAATGTATCAGAGTAAAAGTATACATTTTACTTAAGAAATGTAGTTGAGTAAAAGTAAAAGTTGACAGAAATATAAAAACTCAAGTAAAGTACAGATTCTCTCAAAAAATACTCAAGTACTGTAACAAAGTATTATTACGTTGTTACATTACACCACTGCTGTCAAGACCAAGTTTGTCGCGAAGCTCTCTCCATCTTGAAAACACCACGGCGATATTGATCCTTGTTTTATTTCTCCGTTTGTCCCAAAGCCTGCTTGCCTCAGTTGATCTCAGTTTTGGATTTTCTGTACTCGCCAATGAATAATCGTGACCCATGATGATATGCTAGATGCTGTATAACCACAACTTCCGCATTTGTCCACGTGTGTTGCCATGGTTTCTACAAGCGGAAACCGAGGATAGAACAGATATTACGTTATTGATAGGCGACAATGACAAGGGACAAGGTATTATTTAAAATTGGAATTTACGCATCCTTGGGAACTTTTGGGATAACATATTGTGCCTTTAAGTAATATGCCCGGTACCCTGAAATGGCTCGCCAAACGGGGAACGATCGGACATTCTTCTCCAATACTCTGAGAGAGCAAGCACCCCAGTTCCACAACATACCCGGGCGGAGACTGGGCAAGAAGCTCGCTGGAGACCGCTGTGCCCCGAGACTCCAGAAGTGGTGGGGTCGCCTCCCGAGGGTACAGAAAAGAAATGGGCACACTAAACCCTGCTGTGGGCCTCGGGAAAGGATTTGTGAATGGCAGTGAAGCAATGCACAAAACTGTCACAGTCACATGACAGTGACAACATGGAAGATTAGCTTGTTCAGGTGAGTTTGATTAGGGTTGGAGCTTACATCTCTACATAAAAAGTAGATCTTGAGATTGCCCACCCCAGGTCTATTTCATTTAAAAAGACTAAATTTGAGTAACTTGCATTACCTAATATTTCTGTCTGTATTTTAACATTTCTGTTGTAAAACAGTTGTCTTTCACCACTAAAACTGCTGGAACAGTAAAACCTGCCATTTTTTATTTGATAGACCATCTCAATCATTTTGATATTGACGAGCGCTGTTAGACAGCTGAGGAAGACCAGTCTATAAATATATCTTAAAACTTTTTGTCATGTTACCAACAAACAGTGTATTGCGTAATGGAGTGCAGCATAAAAAATAAATGAAATAAAAATAAATTAAAGTGGACCTCACCTATTATGCTTTTTTACATTTTCAACTTTCTTTAGTGTGTAATGTTGCTGTTTGAGAAAGACGCCATTGTTAATGCCCAACTAACATATCCCCACCACCATTTGAAGTGTGTTCAACTTTGTCAAGTGGACAAGGGAAGTTTATTTGGACAGACCCTTCACCCCTTGATTTTGACAGAGGAAGCGAGTATACTCATAAGTACACTTCAGGCAGATCCATAGACTATAGTGCAGCATGTTTGTGATGTCACAACACGCAGTGCTCACACTTATTTTACCCACAAGTGATCAAGGGCTTAGGGCGTTCCATTTACAACCCATTGCAAGGGTTCTGCATGTAGTGGAATGGAAGTAATGACGTACACAAGTGAAAGAGGCAAGGCGAGGGAAGGGCATAAAAAAAGTAGGAAGGAGGGGCTTCATAGAGACAGGAACTAAACAGAGCATTACTGACAGACTGGGAAGAGAGGTGCTGCAACAATGTCAAATATGTGAAAAATACAAATATCAAATATGTGTTTTTTTTTTAACATTCAAGCATGAAAAAGATCTAGGCCCCATACACACAGAGATGTGTTTAGCTGTATACGTAATTTTTTTTACTGTATCGGCATTTCGTCCAGATGGATCCGGTGTTTTTGGGAGCCTGAAAACGCTATTTTTTTATAGCGGAGTTTATAGTACCAGAGTGGATAAATCTGAAAACGACACCCTTGCGTTTTCCTGTGCACTGCCAATCTGTATATTTTGTGAAATGATGATGTCATCAGCCCACGTGTCGACCCTAGTCAGACACATAGACAGTAAAAGAAATGGACACAGCGACCCCATAGACTTCAACGGAGAAAAGTGAAGTCAATTAGAAGCACTCACTTCCTGATGGCTGAGCGTACTGCGCAGCCTCAGACTGAGCTTGATGACGTAGATGTGACGTGAGCAACCGTTCTAGTAGTTGTGCAAAGTGAAATCTGAATCACCGAATCTTGCAGAGACGGAAAGCGTGAGCAGGAGCGACTTTTGGTAAGTATTCTGATGAATTATTTTGTCATTTTGCATAGTATTTATTTATTTTAAAATTTAACGCCAGATTGCCTGCGAGCTTCTCCTCCTGTCTATACGGGTCTATAAGGTAATTTCTCTACTGTGCGACAGAGAGTCGCATGGTTATGACGCAATCGTTAGCCTATTTTTTACAAAAACGGCTTCTACGGGGCGATAGTGTAAGATAAAAGGTAATGGAGCCTTTTATACATTGTCGTGTTTCTTTCGAAATAAACAATGGACAAATAGAGTCTTTAAATGCTACAGATGTAAAGTTATTCGCTGTCAAAGTGATGCCAAAATGAATGGGAGTCAATGGAATGCTAACAGCATGTGATGGCTTGGTTAGCAATGGCTGCCCCTATGGAAGGTACGCTTTCCGGGTGCTGGATTACCCCCTTGGTCAGACCATAGACAGTAAAAGAACCCATAGACTTCAACAGAGAAATAAAAAGTCAATTAGAAGCACTCACTTCCTGATGGCTGAGCGTACTGCGCGGCCTCAGACTGAGCTTGACGACGTAGATGTGATGTGAGCAACCTGTCTGACAGTTGTAAGTCTTCTAGTAGTTGTGCAAAGTGAAATCTGAATCACCGAATCTTGCAGAGACGGAGAGCGTGAGCAGGAGCAACTTTTGGTAAGTATTCTGATTAATTATTTAGTCATTTTGCATAGTATTTATTTATTTTAAAATTTAACGCCAGATTGCCTGCAAGCTTCTCCTCCTGTCTATACAGGTCTATACGGTAATTTCTCTACTGTGCGACAGAGAGTCGTGTGGTTATGGCGCAATCGTTAGCCTATTTTTACAAAAACGGCTTCTATGGGGAGATAGTGTAAGATACAAGGTAATGGAGCCTTTTATACATTGTCGTGTTTCTTTAGAAATAAACGATGGACAAATGGAGTCTTTAAACGCCTCAGATGTGAAGTTATTCGCTGTCAAAGTGATGCCAAAATTAATGGGAGTCAATGGAATGCTAACAGCAGGAACAGAAGGTACGCTTTCCAGGTGCTGGATTACCCCCTTGGGTCAGACACCACATACGCATGCTCCAAGTCTTCTTCTCCGTTTTTAGTGTATCTCTGTGGCAGAAATTACAGCGCCACATACTGGTCTGGCATGTATACTACATCGCTTTCGAGTCGGTTTCAGTGGTTTTGTGTGTACGCAGATATTTCTTGAGACTAGGTTTGGACCGATACTATTTTTTCCGGAACCGGAAAAAATTTTGAGTATCGTCCGATACCGATACCAATCAGACACCAGTGCAGTTTTGTTTAAAAATGTGAATAAGTGTAGCACTAAGTCTGGTAAAATGTTACACATTGTTGTAAAAATACATTAATGAAAAACAAGTAAATATATTTATAGAAATCGGGCCTAGCCTATATACTAAGAAATTAAAAGACATTTATTTTAAATGTATAGTGCAGCTTTTTTAATGAGGCAGAAACATATTATAGATAGGGCAGAACAAGAAAGGCTATTAATAATCTTTCATTGGGCAAAAGTATTATAATTGACGCACGGTTCAATTACAGCGCGGCACAAAGCGTTTATGCGCATCCTGTGCGCTGGATGATGCGCTTGAAGCAACATGGAGTCACAGCACGCCGCATTGAAAAGTTCAAAACACAAAGGGAAGATAAATCGATGCGTAGTGTTAGTGTATCTATCTATGCAATATTTTATTGGGTCTTTTCTTTTAACCGTTAAAAAATTCAGTTACTGTACGTGTGAAGAACAATACAATCTTTAGTCCAGTGTTGTGATCTAACAGACACCAGTTAGAAAGTAACACGATTTAGAAACCGCAATAAACTACAGCCAGATAAAATCATTTTATGCAAAACCATAGAGCGTTACCTACAGATCATGCATAATAACAGGAACACTGAATCATCTTGGAGAGACTTTAATCGCGTTGACTGTCGTAACCGAAGGCGACATGCATTTTCAAAGCTGAATGGAGAATTACTGACAGCCGCAGCGGAGGGAAGCATTCACGTGAACTTTAATATATAATTTAACAGGGTTGCCAACTCTCAGGCATTTGGCGTGAGACACACGCTTTCAGGCTCTGTCTCACGGTCTCACTCTGCAAGTACATCTCATGCCAAATTGCCAAAACTGCTTTTGATATGAAACAAGGCTAAGCTTTTAAATTTTTTAAAGTTTTAATACGAAATTCAAACAATAAATATTGTTTTGGCGCACTTAATGTGGCATTAAAGCCAGAGCCGTTAAAAAACAGAGTTGCGACATGCTTTCATCTCCCGGAGGCGCGCGCGGTCACGTGGTTCATGGAGCTCTCAATAGTTCTAAACACACCAGCGCTGTCAATACATTTGAATGGAATAGACAACAGCTTCACTGTACAGGTATTTGCAGCAATTTTTGGTAAACAGTACAGTGTGCATTGATTATTACGTCAACCACATTTACAGTATAATTTTATTATGGAGAGTGATGGCGATGCAACATTGTTAACATTAATGTTAATGTTTTTCTTGTATTTAGCCCTCAGATAATTGGTCACACTTATACTCATTGGTGTTCAAATGTGACCATACACCTTAACTATTTTTCAATTAAATAAATGTTCTATATTTTAGTTCAATAATATTTATTGGATATTTTAAGGAGATCTTTTGGTACTAAATACTATTTGGGCAATAATTATGGTTCATTAATGACCACTTAAAATATTTTTCTTCTAATATTTGTATTATTTATATTACAATAAGTGTAGTAATTTAAAGGTTAAAATAGAGAATTCCAATGCAAAGAGGAAAACTAGAGTCATTTTGTGGCTGGAAAAATAATAATTTTCATTTGTAATGCCATGACCCACTAGGTGCCTGTATGGCTCTTTAATAAATATACATGTATCTAGTCTAGTTGCTCAAAAAAGTATTGCAGATCATAACTGCTTACTTATTTTTAGGTTTTGCATTTGAATAAATATTTAGACATGATCACGCACTAGATTTCTTTAAATGTGAAATTTTAAAACGTTAATAACTTACATCCTAATATCTTTAATGATACTTATATAAGCACACACAAGTGAATATTAACGAATGCGAGCAAATATAATTTAACCCAAGAAAAGTTTAAAATAGTGCTAAAAAGGCAAACTTATTTTTCCTTATATGTACAGTAGGCTATTCATATGAATTCATACTGAATTATATATTTGTGCCAATATTTTGTGGTCGTTATTGCCTTGCATAAATATAGCTTCTTTAGTTCAACTCGCTCTAAAAAACAATTTTCTATTTTTAAGGCTGGTCCAGCTAATGCTCATATACATTTAAAAGCAAATAAACAGCCAATGGGCTCTGTGACAAAGGCTATTTCACCTGAAAGGCAGGACTTCCATTCCTACAGTCATCATATTGAGCGTTGCAGCATCTTTTTTCCTTCCTCTTGTATTGTTTTGATATCCTCAGACTTGTCTGATAAAGCATCATTTTGCACATGCAAGTGTACACATGATGTGTGTAGTGTTACATGATTAGTATCTAATTGTGTTTTCATGCTTCTATAAGGGAACATCATTCTATAGAGCGGTCACACTTGCCATGGAGGCAGCATAGCCACTCACAGGCAGTGACAAGCTAGACCTAAGCAGTGACACTATGGGCTTTTATGAGAGCAGGGTTGGTTTGAGTCACACACAAAGTGCTTTACAAGTTGACGTTCAGGGGCATTAATGAATCAGGACTCCAAGTTCACTCAACCGGCTCAGGCAGGATTCAACATCTCACTGAATGCTAACAGACACACAAAACAAATGCATACCTACAACTGGAAGTCAATTATATATAAATGTACAGGAAAACATATAGTTTATTGAACACACGTTCAATTTTTTTTTTATAGAATTCCCTCAGTTATTCTGACTTAAAGTTTTCAGTTTGAAGCCAACATATAAAACCTGAGGAAGAAAACACACATTTCACTCAAAACCTTAAGCTGTCACCATGTCACAACTTACCCCAGTCTTTATTATATACAAATATACTGCTTTCATTTCAATTCATTTCAAACAAAGTACTAACATTCTGTTATATTTACAATAGATTTTGTGTGTATGCATATGTCTGTGCTTCATTGTGTCAAATATTATAAAGTAAAATATAAATATTAGATGAAAAACTTTTAACTGGCCAAATAACTGAAATAAAATGAGTTTAAGTATAAATTACTAAACTAAAACAAATATAAATGAAAGCTGCATAGAAAAATATATAAATCAATCAATAAATAACTGCCAAATAAATAAAAGCGACGAAAGCACAAAGCAAAATAAAAATCTTAAAATTAAATTTAAAATGAAAACAGAAAATATAAACAAAAGCTAATTCAAAATATTAATAAATACTATAATAGTTAATAATGCTAAAATAATTTTATCTCATTGGCAACTTATTTTTTACTTGTTTTAAGGGTAATAAAAATATAGGGAGGTTTGGAGCTTAAGATAAACCTAAATTTAAGGCAAGACACTACAGGAAAACCATTATTTTTCCATGCACTGTAGTCAATTTTGAGATTTTGGGTTATTTGTCTTCTTCAAGACTATTGAAAAGAAAACATTTATCACACTTTGTCTATTTGTCGGTAGACTTAAGTTACAATACATACACTATATTGCCAGAAGTATTGGGACACCCCTCCAAATTATTGAATCCAGGTGTTCCAATCACTTCCATGGCCACAGGTGTATAAAATCAAGCACCTAGGCATGCAGACTGCTTCTACAAACTTTTGTGAAAGAATGGGTAGCTCTCAGGGGCTCAGTAAATTCAAGCGTGGTACCGTGCTAGGTTGCCACCTGTGCAATAAGTCCATTCGTGAAATTTCCTCACTACTAAATATTCCACGGTCAACTGTTAGTGTTATTATAACAAAGTGGAAGCAATTGGGAACAAGTGGTAGGCTACTTAAAATCACAGAGCGGGGTCAGCGCATGCTGAGGTGCACAGTGCGCAGAAGTCGCCAACTTTCCCGTTCCAACATGACTGCGCACCAGTGCACAAAGCAAGGTCCATAATAACATGGATGAGCGAGTTTGGTGTGGAGGAACTTGACTGGCCTGCACAGAGTCCTGACCTCAACCTGATAGAACACCTTTGGGATGAATTAAAGCGGAGACTGAGAGCCAGGCCTTCTTGTCCAACATCAGTGCCTGACCTCACAAATGCAATTCTAGAAGAATGGTCAAAAATTCCCCAAAACACACTCCTAAACCTTGTGGAAAGCCTTCCCAGAAGAGTTGAAGCTGTTATAGCTGCAAAGGGTGGGCCAACTCCATATTAAACCCTACGGATTAAGAATGGGATGTCATTAAAGTTCATGTGCATGTAAAGTCAGGCGTCCCAAAACTTTTGGCAATATAGTGTATCTATAAAGGCGGTTTTCAAAATTGTATTTATTTATTTAGTCAGAAATATTGACTTTTATTTTAAATACCTGAGAAACTTGTACAAAAAAAGCTGCACAAAAATTGTCTTAATGTACTGTGATTCAACAGGGAAAGTATGTTGATTTCAGTTAATATTCTTACGCTATTCACCTATAGTGTCTCGATTTTAGAAGATATATGATATGGTAACACTTTATTTCGAAAGGCCACTTTAGACATTCTACTAACTAACTTAACTTTGCAACTACGTCAACTAGCAGTCATTAGAGTATTAGTAGACTGTCTGTTTAATGTCTGCTAACACTTTATTTTGATGATCCACCAACAGACATTCTACTGACTAAGTAATTTTGCAACATGTCAACTTCTACTAACCTGAACCTAACAGTCTACTGATACTCTAATGAGAGTAAGGCCCAATCCCAATTCTATTTTATACCCCTTCACCTCTACCCCTATGCCTACCCCTTCCCCTTGCCCCTTGAAACAGAGTGGCAAGGCGTAGGGGTGAAAATATTCCCCTAAGAAATGGGACACCACTACTACACCATTACACGTCATCATATGTCATCATACCCCGTTTCTTTTATTAGTGTTCTGTAACATTTAACCAGTATGAACAGCAATGAAGTGCATAGGCTATATCTAACAGAAATCAGGCGCGAGAACATATAACAAATTACTCACTCCCAACGTTGTTTTGCGCTGTATTTGGACTTAAGAAAACAGCGCTCGTTTTCAGTTCAAAAACTTATGAGCTATCAAGTTTCCTAAGACAATACAGAATGATACAGAACATACGAGACTGGTGAAGCCGCTTTTCCAACGGGCCAAACTGTTCTCCTTGTTTGTTAACCGTTCTATTCTGCGCCGATCCGAGTTGGCGGGTACAGATATGGTTTTGTTTTCTACTGTGGTGCTGCGATAACGGAGCTCTTTGCAATGTAATACAAACGAGTCAGTTGTTGCCTTGGAGACGCAAGAGTTTACAGATGATACGTGATATAAATATCAACTGCGTTATTAAGGAACACATCTGGCCCTTCACCTTACCCCTACCACTTCAGCCAAAAGGGAAAGAGAAGGGCTAAGGGGTAGAAATGGGATTGGGCCGTAGTTGACATGTAGTTGCAAAGTTGTGTATAGTTAGTAAAATGTCTAATGTGAACCACCGAAATAAAGTGTAATCTGATATTTTACTGCAAGATAAAAATACAGATTAAAGGGGTCATATGATGCAATTTCTTGTTTTCCTTTCTCTTTAATGTGTTATGTAGCTGTTTGTGCATGTATAAGATCTGCAGAGTTACAAAGCTCAAAGTCTCAAACCCAAAGAGATATTCTTTGTAGAAGCTAAGGCTCAGCCACACCTTCCTAAAATGCTTCGTTCAAACACACCCCCACATCTCTACGTCAGTATGTGGGGGCAGAGTTTCATAACACTGTTAACATGTGACTATTCGATTATTCAAATGCGAGTTTTGAGCAGTATAGAGTAGCGCTTGTTTGTCGTTTCTACGATAACAAATGCAAACTTACCAATGTGATACGTTCTGGTCCAGTCGCACTGGCAACGTTGAGCTTGGTCATCTGCATCATGCGGATCAGATTTGGACTCGAATTGATAAGGTAGGACCGACATTATCATCTGTCAATATTGCTTTGCTTTGGGAGCTGATGTTCCAAATAAGGTAAGAAGCGTGACATTTCCGTCACATGCTTTAGGTATTCGGACCAATCACAATGCACTGGATTGCTGGCCATACTTTTTAGAACGATGAGCTTTGTAAAAATCAGCGCATTTCGTAAAGGAGGGGCATAGAGGAGCAACAATAAAGTAATGTATGTGTAAAATAATGACTTGAACCTGCGTAAACACATTACATTAAACCAAATACACAAAATAATGTTCTTTTTAGAACCATCATATGACCCCTTTAAAAGAAAGATTTGAAAAAAAGGCACAAAAAAGAAAAGACAGTATAGGGGTAATATCATGATGCCAGCTCATTCCAGCATGTTTGAGGAATTACCCTACACAAACTGTTTGTGATTATAATCCGAAAATCAACAGTGGCATTGTGTGGATCTGTTAGGCTAGGTCAGATATCGCAATCACGGCCGAGTGGAGATGTGAGATACTGCTATGGTTGAATTCTGCTGAATATTTCACTGCACACTGATAACTATTAAAATCGAAACAGCCCCTGTCTGCTGAGCTATCATGTTCAAAAAACACTATACATTATGTAAGTTACAATACGTATGTAAGTTACAGTACATACACTATATTGCCAAAAGTATTGGGACCCCTCCAAATCATTGAATCCAGGTGTTCCAATCACTTTCATGGCCACAGGTGTATAAAATCAAGCACCTAGGCATGCAGACTGTTTCTACAAACTTTTGTGAAAGAATGGGTCGCTCTCAGGAGCTCAGTAAACTCGCCAACTTTCTGCAGAGTCAATAGCTACAGACCTCCAAACTTCGTGTGGCCTTCAGATTAGCTCCAGAACAGTGCGTGGAGAACTTCATGGAATGGGTTTCCATGGCCGAGGAGCTGCATCCAAGCCTTACATCACCAAGTGCAATGCAAAGCGTTGGATGCAGTGGTGTAAAGCACGCCGCCACTGGACTAGAGCAGTGGAGACGTGTTCTCTTAATGATGAATCACGCTTCTCTGACTGGCAATCAGATGGACGAGTTTGGGTTTGGCGGTTGCCAGGAGAACGTTGCCTGACTGCATTGTGCCAAGTGTAAAGTTTGGTGGAGGGGGGATTATGGTGTGGGGTTGTTTTAAAGGGGTTGGGTTTGGGCCCTTAGTGCTTAGGAATTCTTAATGCTTCAGCATACCAAGACATTTTGGACAATTTCATGTTCCCAACTTTGTGGGAACAGTTTGGGGATGGCCCCTTCCTGTTCATGACTGCGCACCAGTGCACAAAGCAAGGTCCATAAAGACATGGATGAGCGAGTTTGGTGTGAAGGAACTTGACTGGCCTGCACAGAGTCCTGACCTCAACCCAACAGAAGACCTTTAGGATGAATTAAAGCGGAGACTGAGAGCCAGGCCTTCTCGTCCAACATCAGTGCCTGACCTCACAAATGCAATTCTAGAAGAATGGTCAAAAATTGCCATAAACACACTCCTAAACCTTTTGGAAAGCCTTCCCAGAAGAGTTGAAGCTGTTATAGCTGCAAAGAGTGGGCCAACTACATATTAAATGGGATGTCATTAAAGTTCATGTGCATGTAAAGACAGGCGTCCCAAAACTTTTGGCAATATAGTGTATCTATATAGTGTATCTATTTTAAATACCTGAGAAAAATACCTACAAAAAAAGCTGCACAAAAAATTGTCTTAATGCACTGTGATTCAACTGGGAAAGTATGGTGACTCACCTATAGTGTCTTGATTTTAGAAGTTGATATATGATATGGTAACACTTTATTTTGAAAGACCACTTTAGACATTCCACTAACTATAAGTAATTTTGCACCTAGGTCAACTAGCAGTCATTAGAGTATTAGTCAACTGTTTGTTTAATATCTGCTAACACTTTATTTTGATGATCCACCAACAGACATTCAACTGATTAAGTAATTTTGCAATAACATGTCAACTTATTCTACTAACCTGAACCTAACAGTCTACTAATACTCTCATTAGAGTTAGTTGATATGTAGATGCAAAGTTACGTATAGTTAGTCATTTGTCTAATGTGGACCACCGAAATAAAGTGTAACCTGATATTTTACTGTAAAACAAGATAAAAAATACAGATTAAGAGACAGATTTGAGGGAAAAAAAGGCACAAAAAAGAAGAGACAGTATAGGGGTAATATCATGAGGCCAGCTCGCTCCAGCATGTTTGAGGAATTATCCTACACAAACCGTTTGTGATTATAATCGGAAAATCAACAGCGGCATTGTGTGGATCTGTTAGGCTGGGTCAGATCTCACAATCACGGCTGAATGGAGATGTGAGATACTGCTATGGTTGAATTCTGCTGAATATTTCACTGCACACTGATAACTATTAAAATCAAAACAGCCCCTGTCTGCTGAGCTATCATGTTCAAAAAACACTATACACGATGATTATAATCATGGCTGTAGCCTGGGAACTATTGCATTTAACAGTACTGCTGGCATTGAACCAATTTGCAAATTATGGACATAATAGTATAACAAGGACCAGTGCTTGAAGTGGAAAAAATAAAGTGCTGGTACTCACAAAGGGGGCGTGGTTATGAGGGGTTGTTTAGTCAATAATTCAAGAAGGTCCATATTTTGAAGCTCTTCTAACTTGTACTCAGCCTTAAAACTAACATATAGTTCTTGTAATTGTTTAACTATAGCATTTGTTACAATAAGGGTTTATTTACGAAGCAAGACCATTGACGGCTTCTCATTACTATGCAGGCCAATGTTAACTTTTTTCTTTCTTTTTTTTTTTATCTATATCATTTGTTATGAAAAATAGCAACACAGTTAGAAACTATAGCTACAACATGCCACAGGTGTAATATACATCTTTAGTGAAAAATCTATTCCCTTAACTGATTATCTATTATAAATTCTACAAATTTACCACAATAAATACAATAGAACGTGATAAATTCTACTAGTAAATGTGGTCATCATGAGTTTAAAAAGCTCGCAGGATGAGGTTTTCCCCTCTTTTTATCATCAGCGTCGCATTGGAACGCTCGTGCAAATCTTAAAGCCTTGTTTATACCCGATGCGTCCGCACGAACGCGAGGGTACACGCGGCAAAAATGCGAGATCCCATAGCGGTGTGCCAAGCGGAGGAGGCGCGCGCGCAGTCAGCGGAGGCTGGCGCTGCGGAGGCAGACGAATGTAAACAAGGCTTTTGGAGCGCGCTTGTGAACGCACCTACAGTGATTCAAGTGCCACTTAATTAAACAATTGGGCTTCAATCACAGTCATATTGCACAGACAATGGATCCGTCCCCTATAAAAGCAAGAAATAGCGGTACGCAAGAAAAAGGGCAAGTACGCTTAAAGCTTGGTACATACTCCGCAAGAAAAAAGAAATTTGTTCGTTTTCTCGAGGTGGCAAGAACAAGAACAAAGTTCGTTCTGGCCAGTAGCCTACATTCCATACTTCACGAGAAAAGCAGGTGCCGAACGTTTCTCCGCATTAACCCCGCCCACTTTAAATTTCTGACCAATCACACAATAGTTCTCGGACACCCATAAGAAAAAAGTTCTGCTCAGATGATGTGTCGAGAACAAGCTGCGAGAACTCCTAAACCAGGGCAGCCCTGGGAGCGAGAACTTTTTTCTCTGTTCTTGCGGAGTAGGCTATGTAACGGCCTTTAAGAGTAAAATGTAGAAGTGCCGGTACTGCGTACTGAGTACCACCCCACTTTGAGCACTGACAAGAAGACACAATACACCTTTTGGTTTCACACTTAATTTATTTTCATTTCATTTTATTTCAAATAAAACATTCTCTGTTGCCTCACCACTCACTAATGTCTGTCTTCACTTCCTGCCACAAAGGAGGAAAAGACTGTGTACGGCGACAGTTATGTCAAAACAAGTTAGTGCTTTACCAGTTGACGGTGGTGAATCACATGGTGACTATGCTGGCCTATGTGGATTGTCCATTAGGCCTGTTGGGTCACACAACATGTTTAGAATGAAATACTACATGAAGGATTTGCAAGTGAATATGGTATTGCATTAAATAAACCTACAATTTTGTTCCAGTTTGGAAATACATACAGGTGGTTTGAGGATTTAAAAACAGATGTGGCTGAAATGCATCCTAATTTATTTACATCTAAATACAACTCTGAACAAATAGGGGGTGGCAACTGGCAAGCAGTGGAAATGCTGATGACCTTGTCCTGCCTGTATGCGTTCTGTTGAGAAAGAGTGAGGTGATATCTATAATAAGGATGATATTCCTGGATAAGCTGCAGCTTCTCTGGGATGACTAGCACTAATAAAAAAATTATAAATAAAATCATGGTAATAGCATGTTTTTGAGCATGTAGCATGAGAAATGTGGAATGATATGATATATGTTATGATGAAATGTTATTATATGTTAGCAAGACTAAGACTGTGGAAAACAAGGTATAAATCTTTTATTCTAAGTGCTTCACATGAATGATGTGAAGTTTGAGGGATTTCAGACAATAACGTTTTTGTGTGAACACTGAACATAATGATAAACAATGTACTTTTAAAGGGACAAGATTTAGGATTAGCAGTATGGTGCCATGATAGTATCAGATGGTAATCAGTGTTGGGGCTGCATTACAAGTAATGTGAGTTATGTAATCAGATTACTTTTTTCAAGTAACTAGTAATGCATTACTTTTAAATTTACAACAATATCTGAGTTACTTTTTCAAATAAGTAATGCAAGTTACTTGCTTTTCCCATTTATTGACTGAAAGGTCTCTTGTCGCCATGTTGAGAAAAGTCAGGAGTAAGTGCAGAGGCGGTATTCCTCAAAAAGAATAAAAACAGTAAAATGCAAACTTAGAAACCTGCAACGATTAAATATACTTGAAAGGTTTAAATATTTAAATATACCTATGCCCTTTTATAAAGTCTTGATTTTGTTTTTCAGGTGTACTAGAATATGCTTTCTTGCTTGATTGTTCAAAAAACATTATTTTTCACATTTTACATTATTACAGCACCTCTCTCCCCAGTCTGGCTCGAACGCGCCATGTAGTTCCTGTTTCGATGAAGCCCCTCCTTCCGAAATACGAAATGTGATGTGATTGGTTAGCTGGCCCAGTGTGTTGTGATTGGCACAGCTTAGCGTGTGTTCTGGAAATGCCACGCCCCTTACCATAACCGCAAGTTTCATCTGCTCAGGTGTAAATATTAAGGATGCCGTCAATTTCAAACCAATTCAAGTCTGATTCAGACTTAAGAATGTTAACAAACAAGAGGAGTGTGCAGAACGGATTTCATGCACAGACTTTGCAAGCACGGATTTCAGCAGGATGTTTCAGAGTGGTGTTTTTGTTTTTTGTAATTTTCTTATACATTTTAGATACTAAGTTATACACTATTTAACCACCATTTAATACAAACAGTAATTGATCACAAAGCCATGGTTAATTTTCCTAAGGGGCGATGAACAGCCTTACAAAAGCGACTGTAAACACTACATCAGTAATGTAATGTTAGTTAGCATGCTAGCGGAGGCAAAGCTTTGCCCTTTGTTTACATCACAGCGACAACATAAAACTTATAATTGGAACTGTTTATAGAAATGCAACTACAAATAATAAGACATACTTTCAATTTGTGATCCACAAACAACAGATTGTCTCCCTTTCAGGAGAAGATTTTGTGTGTAACTTCATTGTGGTTCTGGAAGCTGTTCTCCAAATGTGCAGCACACAGATAAACATTGAGGTTATAATGTTCAGGAACAGTGTTTAAAATAAATTAACCACTCTAAGTTTGTCAGCCTTATAGGAAGGTCAAACAAATGTCTCTTTGACATAGCAGCAGCTCAACCAGGCCTCGTCCCCTTTTTTATTTAAATTATTATTTAAATGAGTAACATTGTGACTACATAAAGCCCGAAAAAGCGTGTTCTATTCCAAATTAGCCGTTCGTTGCAGTTCTTGGAAATTGATTTCTGTTAATAAAATATTTCCCTTTGGAGTGGACTTTGAGCTTTGTAACCTTGCATATCTTTTTTGTTCTCAAACAGCAACATTACACACTAACTAAAGTTGAAAAAGTGAAAAAGTATAATAAATTACACAAATATAGGCTACTTTATATATTTAATCTTACTTTATTGTCTTTGCTGACCTTCGATGGACCAGTTCAACCATATTATTAAGCAAAATTGACTTAGATAAACATCACATTTCATTTTTTTGTTTTTATTGCTGAAGTAAAAGAGGTGAATTTCTTCTACAATCCAGAATTGCAGCACAGCTGAAAGATTTGTCTGAGCTGCGCCCTCTACTGTACATGAGTGAATTTGCATTTCCTTCAGGCTGAAGCTTTATCAATTCACTTTTGTGTGAAATTGCATTTACGTTTGTGAAAAATAGAAGGTTTTTTTGTGTATAAAAATCAAATAAGCAAGCCCAGCCCAGATGAGAAAAAGTAAGGCAAGTAATGTAACAAATTACTTTCCATAAAAAGTAACTAAGTAATGCAATTAGTTACTTTTTTAAAGGGATTAACGCAATATTGTAATGCATTACTTTTAAAAGTAACTTTCCCCAACACTTTGCAGTGTTGTGGAAGCTGAAGTTAGTCAGTCAGTCAATTAATTACTCAATCAATCAATCAATCAATCAATCAATCATCCAACCAACCAACCAACCTACCAACCAACCAACTAACCAATCAATTAACCAATAAATAAATCAATCAACCAACCAATCAATTAACAAATCAATCAATCAACCAATTAACCAACCAATCAATCAATCAATCAATCAATCAAAAGTCAACCAATCAACTAATCAATCAGTCAACCATTCAATCAATCAATCAATTAGAGGACAAAGACCATTCAAAACTATAATGTTATTATAGCCTATAATTTTTTTCTAGAACAAAAACATTTTCAAAAAGAAGGATCTGAATTTGGACGATTGATTCAGTTCAGAATGAATCAAATCACCTAATCTATCAAAATGTATCTGTAATATTTTTTATTACAAATGGGAAAAAAAGGTTAAAAAAAAAAGGCAAAGTCAAAGCAAGTCAAGAGAAGAATAAGCCCAGTTACAAAGACACAGGATACTATCAAAGAATATTTTGTACATGTTAAAGAATTTAAAAAAATTTTCATAAAAGAGAGTAATAAAGTGATGAGGATACAACTGTTGCAAATCACCCGGTGGTAGTCGTAATGAACTTTGTATTTGTTTGTGAAGCCGCCTTTGGTTCAAGTAGGCCTACGTATGCATAAAATAAAATTAAGCTTGAACATTCAAACATAATGCAGTGAAAAGGAATAACGTGATAAATGTAAATAAAATAAGAACTTAATAAAGGCTCTCAACATAAGTAAATAAGGAAACCGAAGTGAATCATGTCAGATCTTCACTCAACCGGAAAGTTTGAGACAAACCGATTAACCAGAATGAATCAGATTTAGAGACGAGACGCAAGGACGAACCAGTTCACTTTAAACAGACTTACCGACCATTTGGTATAGTAGTCAAAGTACGTCAAAGAACACTATTAACCTTGGTACATGTCTAAAAACATGATAAAACCATGGTACTTTTTAGTGGAGATTATGGAGATAACGTCAGGAGGATGCATGGTTTACTTTCTATTTCATGTCTTGTATACTATATGTTTATTTGGCATAACTCAGACTGAGACTAATCTATATTATCAATGCAAAATGTCATCCAGTCATTAGCACTTATTAGCATTATGCCCAAAAACTATGCAGATCCCCATCAGTCCAATAGGTGGCAGTATGTGGACTCAGATATGTGATCTGCCACAAATGAACAGAAGAAGAACCCAAAACCTGCCTCGAAGAAGACGCTGGAAGAATCATGGCGGAGGATAAGAAAGATGTGCGATCAGGGAAAGCTCCTAAAAAAGAGTCCCAGCCTCTAATTATCGCCAAAACTCCAGCAGAGGAGCAGCGCTTGAAGTTGGAGAGATTGATGCGAAATCCCGTGAGTTAAGCTTTACGTCAAACTATAGCGGTTTCTCTTGGAGTAGTAATTCATGATAATGATGCTAAGTTACCGAACTGCGTTGTACATCAAACAGTGCTGAGTTTTATATTGTATTTTTTAAGGATAAACCTGCGCCCATACCAGAGAGACCAAAGGATTGGAATCCACGCGCTCCACCAGAGTTTGTGCGGGATGTGATGGGTTTGTGTCGTTTGTTTACTCTCTCAGATCTAGGGAGTAATGTAAAGGTTCGACGACTCTGAACGACTCAGATACCTTAATAACGATTGTTTTAGTACTTTTGAGGAAGAAATATTTATAGAAAAAAATGAAATGCTTTTTGCGTTTAGTGCCATCAGAAAATGTTTTTAAATGACATAACTGGAGATTTTATCAGGACCTGTAAAGCCTAAAAGAAACTTATAAACTTAATACAATTCTTGCAAAAAGTATATTTACAAATGCCCAATTGTTGGTCATAAATGTATTAAGTAAAATATCATGTAATTAAACGTGTGGTTGTGGTAACATCATTCATTATTTCATTATTGACACATGCATCTCATGAATGGTAGGTTCAGAGTAACAATACCACTTCTTGTTCACCGTTCATAAGAATAATTTGGTTGGGAATCCGAAACTACAGGTGGCTGTATGTTTCACTGTCGATTCAGTAGTGATGATGTGGTGCTTCAAGCACCATTTTAGTATTTGGGTAGTGCATTTCAAAGAAATATTTTTAAACTATTTGCAGAAGTTTTGTTTGTTTGATGAGTATAAAATAGTGGCTTCCCCATATTGGCATTGGCTCCACCAACAGGTACTCCATCCCAAAACTCATGCCATTGGCACTGTGCTGTCTCCAGGTTTTGTAACTGGCTAACACACTTAAAAAAAGACGCTAAAAAGAAAGATGCATCTCAACATTCAAGGGTTAGTTCACCCAAAAATCTGTCCTCATTTACTCACCTTCATGTTGTTCCAAACCCGTAAGACTTTCGCTCATCTCCAAAACATAAATCAAGATATTTAAATCTGAGATTTCTATCCCTCCATTACAACTACCACTTTGTCGCTTCAATAAGTTCATAAAGAGATTGAAAAAACGAATCCGTATGAATCAAACTAAAGACAAATTTTCTGAAGAGATTCGATCACTTTATATAATGAACAGAATGAATTGATCAAACATAAACAGAAGCTCAGTCATACTTGCTTGACGCACAAGTACAAACCTCATTGGTTCTTATGGAAGCTCGAATGTGCTGCGTAACACTAGAATGAACCTCATTGGATCTTGTAGAAGCTCAAACGTGCTGCGTAACATGAGAATGAACCTCATTGGTTCTTGTGGAAGCTCAAATGTGCTGCGTAACACGAGAATGAACCTCATTGGTTTTTGTAGAAGCTCAAACATGCTGTGTAACACGAGAATGAACCTCATTGGTTCTTGTAGAAGCTCAAATGTGTTGCGTAACATAAGAATGAACCTCATTGGTTCCTGTAGAAGCTCAAACATGCTGCGTAACACAAGAATGAACCTCATTGGTTCTTGTAGAAGCTCAAACGTGTTGCGTAACACGAGAATGAACCTCATTGGTTCTTGTAGAAGCTCAAACATGCTGTGTAACACGAGAATGAACCTCATTGGTTCTTGTAGAAGCTCAAACATGCTGCGTAACACGAGAATGAACCTCATTGGTTCTTGTAGAAGCTGAAACGTGTTGCGTAACACGAGAATGAACCTCATTGGTTCTTGTAGAAGCTCAAACATGCTGCGTAACACGAGAATGAACCTCATTGGTTCTTGTAAAAGCTCAAACATGCTGCCTAACATGAGAATGAACCTTATTGGTTCTTGTAGAAGCTCAAACATGCTGTGTAACACGAGAATGAACCTCATTGGTTCTTGTAGAAGCTCAAACATGCTGCGTAACACGAGAATGAACCTCATTGGTTCTTGTAGAAGCTGAAACGTGTTGCGTAACACGAGAATGAACCTCATTGGTTCTTGTAGAAGCTCAAACATGCTGCGTAACACGAGAATGAACCTCATTGGTTCTTGTAAAAGCTCAAACATGCTGCCTAACACGAGAATGAACCTCATTGGTTTTTGTAGAAGCTCAAACATGCTGTGTAACACGAGAATGAAACCTCATTGGTTCTTGTAGAAGCTCAAATGTACCCCCTTGTACAGCTATCATCAGCTGTTCGTCCATTTTGGCAGAGCTTTCAATGTTGTTATGGAAAGGGTGAAGCTGGTTCTTGCCACATGACCTTCTGAAAAGTTCAGAAAAAACGAGCGTGCGTCACTCTCAAGTGCGCATCTACATTTAAAATAATGGACTTGAGCGTGCAAAAGACGCGAGTCGCAGCATGTGAACTGTAGTGTGTAATCTGAATGCAGTGCGCCTTAATCTAGCGTAAGAGTCTGTTTACCATTACGTCATGGAAGACAGCACAGAATCAGGGAAGGTGAATTCAGGGCAGGATAAGGACCAAAAAAAGGAGAGCTGAAGTATCAGAGCCAGGTAATTTTCGAGGCCTGTCAAACTTTCACTGCGGCAAAACAGAGTATTAAGGGCCATTTACACAGAATGATCGCATTTTTTGCGGTTAAAAACACGAGATGCTGGTCTAGATATGTTTTTTAAAAATGTAACTTCTTTTATTATGAGCACCAAGTAGAACGTTGTCGTGCGAGATGTTGCAAAAGACGCGAAAAAGATTCTTCCAAACCATATATACAAAAATTTATAATACAGGCATTTGCGAACTGCACAACATACGAAAAGTTCAAAAAGGCATAAAGAAATAACCAACGTCACAATATAATTTATGCTAAGATATTGTTCCTGCAAATATTGACAGTAAAGCCAGCTTCCAGAAAGTATGTTGCAAAATTGTGATTAAATCAAAATCGTAATATTGATCAAATAAATCATGATAGATTTTTTTTGTCCTTGTCGCACAGCCTACTTCAAAGTGGTAGTTGCGTAGTTGTCTTTGGAGGGACAGAACGCTCTCAGATTTCATTAAAATATTTTAGGGTTTGATGAGATAACGTTAGTAAGATGAACGAAAGTCTTACGGGTGAGTAAAAGATGACAGAATTTTAATTTTGTTTAAAATAAATACAGGGGCTGGTCATATAGTTAGAATATCATCAAAAAGTTGATTTTATTTCACTAATTCCATTCAAAAAGTGAAACTTGTATATTATATTCATTCATTACATACAGACTGATATATTTCAAATGTTTATTTCTATTAATTTTGATGATTATAACTGACAACTAAGGAAAATCCCAAATTCAGTATCTCAGAAAATTAGAATATTGTGAAAAGGTTCAATATTGAAGACACCTGGTGCCACACTCTAATCAGCTAATTAACTCAAAACACCTGCAAAGGCCTTTAAATGGTCTCTCAGTCTAGTTCTGTAGGCTACACAATCATGGGGAAGACTGCTGACTTGACAGTTGTCCAAAAGACGACCATTGACACCTTGCACAAGGAGGGCAAGACACAAAAGGTCATTGCAAAAGAGGCTGGCTGTTCACAGAGCTCTGTGTCCAAGCACATTAATAGAGAGGCGAAGGGAAGGAAAAGATTTGGTAGAAAAAAGTGTACAAGCAATAGGGATAACCGCACCCTGGAGAGGATTGTGAAACAAAACCCATTCAAAAATGTGGGGGAGATTCACAAAGAGTGGACTGCAGCTGGAGTCAGTGCTTCGAGAACCACTACGCACAGACGTATGCAAGACATGGGTTTCAGCTGTCGCATTCCTTGTGTCAAGCCACTCTTGAACAACAGACAGCGTCAGAAGCGTCTCGCCTGGGCTAAAGACAAGAAGGACTGGACTGCTGCTGAGTGGTCCAAAGTTATGTTCTCTGATGAAAGTAAATTTTGCGTTTCCTTTGGAAATCAGGGTCCCAGAGTCTGGAGGAAGAGAGGAGAGGCACACAATCCACGTTGCTTGAGGTCCAGTGTAAAGTTTCCACAGTCAGTGATGGTTTGGGGTGCCATGTCATCTGCTGGTGTTGGTCCACTGTGTTTTCTGAGGTCCAAGGTCAACGCAGCCAAGATTTCTAAAAATCTTTTCTTTGTATTGGTCTTAAGTAATATTCAAATAGATACTGAATTTGGGATTTTCCTTAGTTGTCAGTTATAATCAACAAAATTAAAAGAAATAAACATTTGAAATATATCAGTCTGTGTGTAATGAATGAATATAATATACAAGTTTCATTTTTTGAATGGAATTAGTGAAATCAACTTTTTGATGATATTCTAATTATATGACCAGCACCTGTATATATTTTTTATCTGTCGTACCATCAAGTTTTGGATTCATATTTTGTCTAGTACTTTATACACTTTACTGTCCAATGTCAATTGATTCCAACATTCCCAGAATTTCTGCCCACACAAATAATCTAATTTATTCACAAATAAATAATTATAAAAAAATAAATAAAAATAAAAAACTCGGCCAGACCACTCTTCAGGGCGTGGAGGTGTGCATGTGTCTTTAGTGAGAGCTGTTATGTGTCATTGTCTCAGGTTCTAGTGCTGGAGCCGGCAGCGGTGAATTCCATGTGTATAGACATCTGCGCCGTCGAGAGTATCAGAGACAAGAGTTCCTGGAACGAATATCTGACAAGGTAGGTTCATTTTTGCCTAAAGCTAATTATTATTATTAACTAGAAGCTGCTTTACCATGTATGTATGTATGTCACTAGTTCAATTTACACCTAAAGATTATTTTGGTAATCAAGTAATTGGCCGATTATTTTGACGATTAATCGAGTAATTGGATTTTTTTTTTTTTTGTGGTAACAAAAATATACCTAAGTGAACAATCAGTAAAATGACTTCAAATACATGGGTATAACAATGAGGCAATTATAATTGGTTCAGATAAAGTATCAAAAGCAAGTAATCATGATTTTATGGAACAACACTGGCTACAGTGCGACCAAATAACCCGTTAGTAATCGGATTGATGGACTGAAAAGCCTTCACGTAAACATCTTAATTGATCCGATTGAGCTAGATCTGAATGAAATTTCGATCGGATTGTAAGGGGTGCTTTATTCCTTTTATAATCCGATCAAGGGTACATGTAAACACTTGATCGGATTGAAAACCGAAACTGGAAAGGACTGCGCATGTGCAATGATGTAGAAATGGCGTATTGACGTATCACACGTGTACCTGCAATTGTTAAATAAAATGTCATAAATGGTTGTCATGTGGTTCTAAAATTCTCCTACCACTCATTATCTGTGAAGTGGAGCAGAACAACATCCCATCAGTCCTCTGAGTCCATCAGTACTCTAATCTACTTTTATTTTAGGCGCTGGAAGGGTGTTTTTACTGATTGATAAATATTAGTAGCACGGCACACCGGTTCATGTGCTCATCGTTGGATTTATTAAGATTTATTTACAGGGTATATTAAGTCTGCTCTTTAAAACAAGGAAAAGCAATGTAGGAGAATAGTATAGTATGTACAAACAACGGAAAAAACTGTATATAAGTGCAGTGTGCGCATGTCAACAAAATCAATACTTATTAGAAGAATTGTCATAAACGCACACATCCACCCGATCACTTACCGTTCATGTAAACACTATCAGTCAGAATGATTTCATTCCGATTGAAACAAAAGGTGTGCATTTAAACGTAGCCACTGTTGAAATACATAATGTAAAATACATAATTTAAACATGATCAACTTATGTATATTACGTATTATAACAAATGCCTACAGAGGGCTTTTTGCGGTTTAATATTCACAGACACTAGTCACCAGATGCGTTCTCAGGTACCAAAATTTGGCACTGATTGATTTTATGTGAATCGGTACTCGGTAGTACCACCATAATTCGATCGGTGCACTTAAAAGTAACGAGTTCGGTACCCCTCCATAACCGCGGGAAGTAGGGGTGCTGCAGCACCCCCTGGTGTTGAGCCCCTGATAAAATGGGGGTGTGGTAAAAAATAAATACAAAATGTTTTAACTAGGGATGAAACGGTATGAACATTTCATATCACGATTATAGTGACCCAAATTATCACGATTATCAATAACAGCATTATAACAGCGCACATCTGACGCGCTCTCTCGTTTCATTCAAATGCAACGTGTCTGTTTTTGATTTGTACTGAAAATGAAACCAGACTTTACTATTAATAACTTTTCGTGTTTTGTACACTCTACAAGATGGATTTATAAACAGGTAAGATTTAAAACATTAGTCTCAATTCGATATGTCCAATATTCAATTCATTAGGCCTATTCATGTGGTAAAGAAAATGTGTAATAAGTGTACAATGAATATACATTATCCCTTAAATGTCAACCTAGTCTTGTCTGAATTAGTTCGTTCGTCTTTGGCTCAAAGCCACTTACTGCAAACTTTTCTTTGTGGAAGCGTTATTTCCCAGATGTAGTTTTAGTATTGAGGTCAAAGTCCACTTGCCTTGCGTTCGCAGATTTGAAGTGTTTCCCTCTATTGCAGCGACTTTCTTCTTGCATGTTCTGCAGAGAAGGTGACCATCTTCGATTTAAGTTTTCCTCAGGCAAAATATGTCCACACCTCAGATTTGGTCCTTTTAGAAGGCTGAAAAATCTCCCGGCGCTGTCACTGCCTTCTGCCATTTCTTCTCATTCAAAAACAACGTTGCGCGCTGCGCCTGCGCCAGACTGATGCTGGCTGGACAGGATTTACCGCTAGTTTTCAAAATCGTGATAATCAAACACGGTTTTAATAATAATTAAATTTTCAAACGATATTACTAACCGTTAGTACATTTTATCGTGGAACCGGTAATCGTTCCATCCCTAGTTTTACCCCAAAAAAAAGAAATCAAATTCATGTTATTAATTCTATTCATTAAAATTCATATGAAACATGAAAGTAAGTAGCCTAAGCCAATGAAATTAGCGCAATGAAAACAAGCGGCATTGTTGTCTTTTTTGGGAAGCCCAAACAAAGTAAACGAGCTGTCTCGAGCTGGCGGATCTGTCGGATGAGGAAACTTACCGAGCAGCAGCTGCCGCGCTCGCTCTCTCTCCACAAAAAACTACTGTGCACGATCTCCAAAAAACCCTGTAAACCATGGGCGTTTGTGCTGAGCAGGCAGCCATACCCAAGTGCTAAACAATGCATTATAAATAAAATGCATCAATATTTAAATTAAATTAGTTGTAAATTAAATCTCTTTAATATAGAAAATAAGTATATATTGACTTGGGTAGCCTATATAGGCCTATACATTATTTGCTCCAAAGTTCACGCAAGAACTGTAATTCTGCCTGTCTGACGACCTGAGCACATCAGAGATAAATAGTCGCATACTCTTTTGAGGTTTATACTGTATGCCTTGTTATTAAAATCGATTAGCTGAAATCCTATCTAAAAAAACCTGTAACCTTTCCTGGGCGCACTGGTGTAAACTTCTGCTCACTCACGTGAATATACACAGGACTGCAACGGCGAGGCCAAGACTTCCGATTAATAATAAATTACATTTTCCGTTAGTTTTTCGTCAAACCCTACAGTACACCTTCAGAACGCTTGGAATATATTGCACGATTTGCATGTGATTATTTTACATGTTTGAATCCCCTTTAAAAAAAAGAAAAAATTTATTTATATATATATATATATATATATATATAAATATAAATAAGTAAAATTAGGCTACATGAGGGCACGAGCGAGGTTTTTTTTATTTCTTGTGTTCTGAAAAAAAACAACATCAAGGTGAGTAAATAATTCCAGAATATCCTATTTTAAAGACAGTCACAGAAATATCGTGAAGGAGGGGTAAATAAACTCTGAATAGATAAAAGCCATCGTTTGCTAAGTGTTCATTCATATAGCTGCCTGTTATGACAGGTTATTTCCAAATATGTAGGTTTTTTTTTTTTTTTTTTTGGATGGATTTGGTTGGTTAAAGTTGTAACTGCAGATTTTTGTCTTGTTCTTATCTGTTGTTCTAGACTTGCTTGAATTGATAGTCACTTAATATTGTTAATTAAATAACGTCATTTGAAGTTGCCATACCTTGACTTTTAGTGAACTGACACCACTGAGGGACGGTCCATCAATATTTTTTCTCCCAAATTAAGCTGGTTGAAAAACGGCCACCCACCATCATCCACTTTCTGCATCCATTAACCATTAACACAAGTAAATGAAAGATATTTGTATTTTCCCCTTACTTAAAAGAGATTTTTTATAACTATATAAAACAAATTCACTTGTATTTAACAAAGAAATGAAAGTTTTATTAACAAAAGTTCTCTTGCACTTTTGCCTCTACTATTGTTCTGTATGATATTGCGCATCACTCTCGTCACGTGACTCTGCGCCGTGCCCTTTATGCAACCTCAGCCCTCCCTGCTCAAAATACGTTCCCGCGGCTATGTACCCAAACCTATTTACTTTATTACTTTAGTGACATGCAGAGCACTGTTTTTTTCAGTCCACCCTCAGAATTTTTTTACTTCAAATTATTGCTTGTGAATAGAAATAAATCCAAGCGCTTCAATGGAATGCAGTTCTACCCGTTATTTGTAGCGGCTTGAATAACTGAATTTGGGTGTGGCATCAGAGCAGAGGTAGATCTGCTCTGCTCTTAAGCTCACGGGTGCAGAGGGTAGATATACATTTTGCTGTTGCTATGACAATCATGTGAGTCAAGTTGACTTTGCCTATGTAATATTTAGATGTTTATATATGAAAAAAAGCCTAAATTCAATCTGTTCATTATATAAAGTGATCGTGTCTCTTCAGAAAATTGGACTAAACCGCTCAATTCGTATGGATTAGTTTTACAATCTCTTTATGAACTTTTTGAAATCGTAATAAAATCGCGATGTGAGCATGCGTGGTTTCTAAACCGCTCTCTTCAGAAGACTTTAAACTGCTCCATTCATATGGATTTATTTTACAATTACTTTATGAACGTTTTAAAGCGTCAGAGTTTTAGGTGAATAGGGACAGAAAGCTCTCAGATTTCATTAGAAATATCTTAATTTGTGTTTAGAAGATGAATGAAAGTCTTAGGGGTTTGGAACGACATGAGGGTGAGTAATTAATGACAGAATTTTCATTTTTGGGTGAACTAAAGAGTTTAAAGGGTTAGTTCACCCAAAAATGAAAATTCTGTCATTCGGAACACAAATTAAGATATTTTTGATGAAATCCGTGGCGCTCACGTGAACAGCATCGGCTGCCGTAGATCTCGAGAGCGCTGCACTGTTTACAACGTAAGCTGCGTAGGAGACTGGCACAGGCTAGACCGAAATTGTTGAATAAAGTTATTTTTGTTTGTTTTTGCACACAAAGTATTCTCGTCGCTTCATAAAATTAAGGTTTAACCACTGGAGTCACATGGACTATTTTAACAATGTTTTTAATAACTTTCTGGTTCTTGAAAGTGGTCATTAAATAGTTGTCTATGGAGAGGTCCGAGAGCTCTCGGATTTCATCAAAAATATCTTAATTTGTTTTCCGAAGATGAACGAAGGTCTTGCGGGTTTGGAACGACATGAGGCCGAGCAATTAATGACAATTTTAATTTTTGGGTGAACTATCCCTTTAAGTTTAAGATTAAATTGGTTTACTAATAACATTTTCCAACATTGTTTGTATTGGAGTGTTTCGGGTCTTGAACTTGGGTTGATTGGGTCTGTTTTTAAGAATAAAACAATTCAAATAATAAACAAAAGTTTACAAGATAATCTGCTGTCAAATGTTACGAACAAACATGACGTGATTTGGGGCGCCATTAAAATGAACCATCCACTTGTTCCTGACACTGGTATCCTTCTGAAGCATGTACAGTTTAGTTTGCCAATGTAATATTCAGGTGTTTATGAATAAAATCCTAAATTTAATCCGTTCGTCATATAAAGTCATTGTGTTTTCAGAAGACTTTAAACCACTCTATTAAAATTAAAATGTTATTAAAAATAACTTTCCAACATTATTTGCATAGACGTAGAGTATTATTTAGGTCTGGTTTGATGGGGTCTGTTTTTTTTGTTCTACTCTTGCAGCAAAAGCTGGATGAAGATTATATAGCGAAGGTGGAAGAAAACCAAAAGGCTGCTGAGGAAAGAACAGCCAAGCGTAGAAAGAAGAGGTTTGCAAAATAATGGGGTTTGATTCAGATCTCTAGAAAGCTCTTAGTGTATCTCTTGTGTTTCTGAATCTCAGTTGTTCTTCTGTGCCATTTAGGGAAAAGTTGAAACAAAAGAAGCTGATGGCCAAGAAAGCCAAGATGGAGAGCCAGAAAGAAGGAGGTTAGAGATATTCAATACCATGTTCTGTGGCATTACCGATTTTATTCAGTGGACTTTTTTTTATCTACTAAATAAGCATATTTTCTTCTTAAATGACTAATAGTTAATTGATTTGTTTGATTTGTAAGTGTTATGTTGGTCAGTGTCAAAAAGTAAAAATAAATCCTCTATGCGTCAGTGTTGTAACATCCATTAATGTGAATATTTAATATAGCCACTGTATTTATTACTGCTATTTTTGGATGACAGGTTATCATCATCATTATAGTAACTGCCTCTCTTGAATTTGAGTAATTTCAGCTTTCATCTAAGCGGTGCGCTTTAACATGTTTGTGTCAGCAGGCTCAGAGTCTTCGTCGTCATCCTCGGCTTCTGAATCAGAGGAGCGAGATGATGATGCAGAAGTGCCCAGCTTCATCATGGGGAAGAGGTGACCGAATGAAGGAATGGAAGTATCCGGCATATATTACCATGTGATGCCAAAAACACCTCAAGCAGAGAACAATTATCAAATTGTGTTCTGACAACACTCTTTTTGTTTGAAATCAATGTTTCAGAAGTGCTCTGGCATCCTTTATGGTTGATGTTAAACGCTTGACGTTGATGTGGTCTGATGTTCAACACTTGACTTTTAAAAAAGCTGTATGTTTTTCTTCACTGGGGTGTTGATAAAACACTTTGCTTAAAGCCTTTATATATAATGCATCGTAAAAGTATTTTGAATGCATTAATTATGGTTGTACATTATGAATACCTTTCTAATGCATTATACATAAAGGCTTTAAGTAAAGTGTTACCAATAACTTGATCAGGCTTGACTTTTATTATTTTTGTAAATATGTATTTTTTAAATAAACCGCAAAAGGAATAGTTGTGTTTGGTGTTTCATGGAGCATTTAGTCACTGGTGGAAATGCAGCTTTGCAAATATCTTAAAATAGGAGTTATTTTAAAATGTGATGTTTTACATTTACGGTTTAACTATTTTTGATCAAACAAAAATGCAGCATACATACAAGTGTGATTTATTTATTTATATATATATACACACACACACACTTGTGTGTATGTACGTATATATGTATATACACACACATATACAGATATGCAATGTTGGAAATTTGTGTGTGGATAGTGCTGCGGCAAGTTTTTGTGCCAGTGGTTTAGAGTAAAATAAAATCAAAGGAGCCTTTTACCCCATGGAGCCTTTAGCCCTGTTGTACCATATTGCATACATGATTTTTATTAACAAACTTCGGGAGGAACACGTTGATGATCTATCCAATCAGCATGAGAGGAGGCATATATAGACACGTAGCCGACTCACCTATGTTCCTCAACAGTTTTCAGCATCCCTCTGCCACCCCGATGACTCGCTCTTGGCAGGTTTCTATCACAGCCAGGGATGCGGAGGGGAGTACTCTGGGTTCAGACCAAATTACTGACCTCGGAGCACTCTCCTCGGACTGCACGCCAAATATGCATACTACTTTTACTCCGTCTGATTATTTGTTAGTGTGAACGTGAAAGTATATTTCCAAAGAATGACTTTGACATTGCTTTCACCAGATGAGATATAGGAATATATATAATGGGGTCCAAAAGTCTGAGACCACATCTACAATTTTTTTAAAATATTAACCTGAAAATAAAATGTTGCTAATTCTGTAATTATTATGCACACTGTTTCTCTGACCTCATTTATGGAGACGCATAATAATACAGGATAGTGGGATTATTAGTAGCATTAATAATAATAGAAAATCATTCGTACACACAGGCCCATTTAAAATGGCCAAATATAAAAATATTTCATACATTTGAGGATTTCGACAGAAATTATCTCTAATTTCCAATGTTTCATCTAAATGCGCAATAATCATTACAAAAAAATGCAAATGACTGAAAGGACTAGCAGTGTAATTGTTAATTAGTCACTAATGGACCCTGTTGTCACGTGTACCACATTCCTTTAATGTACTGTACTTGTAAAAAAAACAGCACTATATTATTCTCTCCACCCTGCATAAACCGCTCTGTAAATACTGTTAATAGCCCTAGTTCATAGTCTGATTCACCACAATGAGATTTTGGATAGTGTTGTATATTGTCATAATTTCCACTCACCAGTCAGTCTTTGCAAATAATATTTATTCTGAGTTATACAATTCATAGCCCTTTAACAGAAAGAGAATGTTAGAGACAATGTCAATGACGCCTGCCTATAAACGTTAGAATGCCTCATGTCTAAGCAGGTCTGGTTAAGCTGGTTCTACCTCAGACAAACACAATTTTGTTTATTTGTTTACAGTTGCTGGGGTTGCAAAATATGCAGTTTAGTTTGTCACAGAAAACCAATATAATGGTGAAAATTAACAATAAAATATGTATTGCTTATTAAGTTGTTAATGTTCTTCCCTCAAGACATTGGGAATTGAGAACTGCTTGTATTATTGATATATTGTATGAATAATCTCCACACCCCTGCTTTTGGATGTCGTGTCAACTTGCGTCAGTAAGTTGATTCCGTGATTGCTTTGTGGGAATTGTGTTTGTTAACATTAGTCATTCAAACAGCCTTTCGTCTGACTTTGCTTTATTTTCCATGTATGTTGGTCATATGCGGCTGACTTCACAATTTTGGGTACCTTGAGACTTTAATTGTGACAGTGTATATTAAAAACAAATAGGATTAAGGCAGAAAGCCTTTTAATATGATTCAAGCATTTTTCATAGCTGACAAAGTAACAAAAGTCAGGCTTTTGGAATTTCAGAGCACGTTTTTGTGCCTAAAGCACCTCCCAGTTTCTCCCTGGGATTCACACACCCTATGAGAAACTCCCCTCCTTTCAGCTTCTTTTTATACGAGTTGATTAGTATCTGCCAGGCTTATTATTATTATATTGCAGACTCCAGGCAGGTGTGATTCTACTGCGGATTTTATTCATTAGAAACTATCTGCGTCCTTGTTACAAGATGAACACAAATGCAGTGATCCGTTTGATGTCATTGCTGTCTGTTTGGATGTGGACCGGACAAGGTAAGTGCATTTTATATTTGTTTGGTCTTTTTATATATAGTTGTTACTTTAGAGATCTGGGGTAGCACTTTAGTTTAGGGTCCAATTCTTGCCATTAACTAGTTGCTTATTAGGATGCATATTACTAAGATATTGGCTGTTTATTAGTACTTATAAAGCACATATTAATGCTTTATTCTGCTTGACCTTATTCTACATCCCTTAATCCCCTTTTTAGTTTGCCAAACACACACACACTTAGAGACTCCTATTAAAATAAATTGGGGGTCACAGATTCTATCAATCACAATACAGACCTCACACAGATATGAAGTGGTTAGATTTGAACACATTTACAATGCAGAACAAATATAGAAATATCATATAGTTCATAAAATGTTTTTGAATATTTGTAAATTCATTATTTAGCTTTTTAGAACATAAAACTTGTGTTTTTGTGGTTCACTTCTGAATTAAAAATGTAAATAAAAACATTTGATTAAATATTCCTATTAAATAATAAATAAAAATATATAATATGATAAATAGGTAGGTACAAATTGGCTGTTCCAATGAAAATATGTACTTAATATATATTAAATATGTGCAGAATCTGCATAATGTTAATCGTTTTAAAAAAGAGGGATCATAAAAATCAGAGCACCCAGGTAATGACAAACAGCGTTCAGAATCAAGAGTATTTAAACTTTTAAATGGGGTCATTTTTTTTTTTTTTTTTTTATAAAATCAGCTGTTATTTTGTGTTGTGGACATTATGTAAACATCTGTTATGTGAAATAGTTTATTCAGAGTAGTACTAACATTTTATGATACCTCGTATTTAGTTAAAACTATTAACATTTAGCAGATTCTTCAGGGTTATATAACATATATAAATAATTTTTTATATTAAACTAATGAGTCAGATTTATTAAATAATATAGTATTAAAGGGATAGTTCACCCTGAAAATTCTGTCATTTACTCACCTTCAAGTTGTTCTAAACTTGACTACTGATGATATTTATTAAGATGATATTTTGAAGAATGTCAGTAACCAAACAGTTGATGGGCCCCTTTGACTTCCATAGTATGGAAAAAAAAATAGTCAATGGGGCAGATCAACTGTTTGATTACTGACATTCTTCAAAATATCTTTTGTGTTCAGCAGAAGAGAGAAATTCATACAGGTTTGGAACAACTTGAATTAATGACAGAATTTAAATTTTTAGAACTATCCCTTTAAGTATCATTAATTATAGCAGTAGTAAGTCATAGGAACACTTAGCTCACAAGTGACAGTACTTTTTTTTAAACAACCTAATACACAGATAAACACAGATATTAAAGTTTACACTCTTAGAAGAAATGTTTCTATATGGAACCTTAAATGGTTCAGGTGCTTCATATATAGAACATTTTAGGGGTTTCCATCATGGGATCATTTTATGGATTTAGATTTAATTAATTGTGTTTCTTTTGTTTTTACATACTTTATCACTATGCAATGATTTAAGACATTTCTCCTTAATGGTTCATATAGAACTTTTTTTGGCACAAAGGGACCTTAGGGTTCTGTACAGAAACCAACTGAACTGAACTCACTGTTCTTAGAGTGACAATGAAGCCTCTCTTACAGGGGTGTCCAATCCTGCTCCTGGAGGGCCACTGTCCTGCAGAGTTTGGCTCCACCCCCCAATTAAAACACACCTGAACCAGCTAATCAAGCTGTCAAAATGTCATGTTAACTCAATGTCATGAAACTACTATAGAAGGCAAGACTGAGCCTGTATGTTTTTCAATTGATACACCTGTACCACTGTAAATACAGCAGGTGTTACGCAATCCATTTTCCCTATGACAGGTGCAAATGAATCAGGGCTGAACCCGCAATTATTCTGTGACAGACTAGAATGGTGATAAAGTTGGCACAATACTGTCTCTTTCTGTGTACAGGTACATCCCAGCCCCAGCTAACAACTAATAATTTCATAGCCAAAATCACCAGCAATACGGTAATACTGAAGCAGCCGTATTGTATTTCTGATCAGATATACGATGGCGATGAGATATGGCTGGTAGCTGCACTGTGCTCAGGTAAAATATCTTTAGAAATTGAGGTCAGGGTTCAATAATACACACACACACACACACGCACACACACACACACAGAGAGACAGGTAATATATACCAATCAAAAGTTTGGGAATTTTTGTTTTGGCATGCATTAATTTGATCAAAAGTGACAGTTAAGTCATATAGTGTAACAAAAGATATATATTTTAAATAAATGCCATTCTTTTGAACTTTCTATTCATCATAGAATCATAAAAAGTTTCACAACTTAAATTTTCAACATTGATAATAAGAAATGCTACTTGAGCACCAAATCAGCATATTAGAATGATTGCTGAAGGATCATGTGACAATAAAGACTGAAAATAATTCTAATATGCTGATTTGGTGCTCAAGTATGTTGAAAATTGAACAGTTGAACAATTATACATACCTACACACACACACACACACATATATATATATATATATATATATATACACACCGATCAGGCATAACATGACAGGTGAAGTGAATAACACTGATTATCTCTTCATCACAGCACCTGCTAGTGGGTGGGATATATTAGGCAGCAAGTGAACATATTGTCCTCAAAGTTGATGTGTTAGAAGCAGGAAAAATACACTGACCCCTGTCCACCGTCCAAAGCACCAACAGTGGGCACGTGAGCATCAGAACTGGACCACAGAGCAATAAAAGAAGGTGGCCTGGTCTGATGAATCACGTTTTCCCACCTCACAACTTACAGGACTTAAAGGATCTGCTGCTAACATCTTAGTGCCAGATACCACAGCACACCTTCAGGGGTCTAGTGGAGTCCATGCCTCGATGGGTCAGGGCTGTTTTGGCAGCAAAAGGGGGACCGACACAATATTAGACCCTGTCGCCGGTTCACCACTGCTCCTTCCTTGGACCACTTTTGATAGATCCTGACCATTGCAGACCAGGAACACCCCACAAGAGCTGCAGTTTTGGAGATGCTCTGACCCAGTCGTCTAGCCATCACAATTTGGCCCTTATCAAACTCGCTCAAATCCTTACGCTTGCCCATTTTTCCTGCTTCTTACACATCAACTTTGAGGACAAACTGTTCACTTGCTGCCTAATATATCCCACCCATTAACAGATGCCGTGATGAAGAGATAATCAGTGTTATGCGCTTCACCTGTCAGTGGTCATAATGTTATGCCTGATCGGTGTATATAGTGAGAACAGCAGTGGAGGTTTATATTGTTGAGCCCTGATGTTTGTGGTTTTAGTGTTGTAAAATGTTGCAGGTCACTGAAGATCTAATGCAAATGCTCCCATCTGTTTAAATGATCCAACCTCTTTCACTTTCAGCAAACAGCACCTTTGAAGCTAAATTTAACAGCTCAGCTCTCTACGTCCTCAACCTGTCACCCTACCCAACAGCGTTTAACCCATCATCACTGAACTTCTTTGTGACCAAAGTTGGACCTCTAGCAACCTTTCCCTGTAATCAGTCCTCCAATGATTTCTACTTCAAAGTCGGAGCTGATGGGAAATGTAATGGCGCCAACTGTAATGGAATATTACCTGATGGATCCACTGTTAGGTAGGACCTTTTAATGTCGGACCTGCAATGTGAACCTAAGACCTTATTTTACAGATTCAAATTCGTCTTTATAAAAACCCATAGGAAATTTGTGTTGATTCTAAAGGCAATTCATGCTGATTCTAAAATGCTAATTCTTTTCCAGGATTTAAGATTACAAAAGCCAACAAAACTCCCATTTCAAATGTCATATCGTCATTACATAACTACATTTAGCTCAACAGCTTTTATAGCGAGTAACGATGACAAGACACAATCACATAAGAAAAATTTTGCAAAAACAGCTCAGTTGTATATTGTCAATAGTGTAACGATGAACGAAGCGCAGCTCACACAGAAGTCACTTTCAAACAAAGCATCTTTATGTTGGTCAATGTGACAAATCTACATGACCCACTGAACCTGGTGAGAAATATGCATGGGGACATTTTTGTCCTCGCATGAAATTCCCATTCACATGAATTCCTATGGATTCCTCCCATAAACTTCACTGAACAGTGGTAAAAGTGAACACATTTTTAAAGTGCGACCACATTAGCTAAATGTAGGCTAAATTCAGCAGTGTCAGTAGTGTATCAAATCATGAATCACAGCTCACACAGGTCAAGCCGATGAATCTGCATGACCAACTTTACCTAGTCTCAGCCTCAGCCATCACCTAGTCTCCCCCATGGACCGTTGGCTGAACATCTGATGCATAAGGCAGACAAAATTGGTAACGAGTTTCGAAGTTGTAATCTGATTGGTTGAACTCTACAAGATTCCCAGGAAACACGTGTTTCGCCTTCTTTAATGGTCCGTCTGGAAACAAAATCGTTGTGACGCCAAACCCCCTCATGGAAGAAGAAAGCTGTTGTGTTTACAACTGTGACAATGAATGCTTATCAGGACCAACTAAGGCCCTCATTACACCTGGTATTAAGATGTGTTTTGGTCGATTGGATCACAAGTAGATGAGGGAGACATACACGTTTACACCTGGTGGTTTAATATGTCTCTTTTGTCCACTTTCAACCACTGTCCTGATTTTTTTGAGGGGAGGGTCTATGGGCGGGTAAATGTATGTTTTTTTGATCTTCTGATTGAAAGGACAAAATAAGCTTGCACAATTTACATATGAACACGCCCAGAGACGATGGAAAAACATACAGAGAGCAGCAGCTTTTGTTTCTGCTCTGATAGCCGCAAGACCACGGCAAACGTGGTGAGTGAGTGTTAGAAATCAGGAATGGTGAGAGAACATTGTGCTTGGTACGTTTTACATCTTCAAACTAAACTTGGGTCTTCAGCCGACGAAGTTTAAATCCCGTCAAGCTAGCACGCTTCCCATAATGCTTACGTATTAGGTCAGTATGCTGAGAGTAGGCGAGAGTAGTAGAGTCTTTTGTGGTTATTCAAACACATTCGACCACATGTGCGTTTACACTGCGAAAGCAATCCGGTTGAATGCGTTTTCGTCTCTGGAGGTGGTCGAAAGTGGACAAGCTCAAAACTTTTTAGACCCCGTTTACACCTGTATTTACGGTCATCCACTTGTGATCTGATCGACCAAAACAGTAACACATCTTAAATGGATCGTTCACCCAAAAATGAAAATCAAGCCATCCTAGGTGTATATGACATTCTTCTTTCAGACGAATACAATCAGAAGTATGTTAAAATATGTCCTGGCTCTGTGTATCAAAATATGTGTATCAATCCATTATAAAAGTAATCCACACAGCTCCAGGGGGTTAATAAAGGCCTTTTGAAGCGAATCGGATTGTATTTATTTGAGCAAAATCACATCAACAAGAGTGCCATTGCTGAAAATCTGCATGGCTGTGCTGTGATGATCTACAGAATGATTGCAAGTATAAGATTTATTTTATACAACAGCTATAAAAAGTAGATTTAGATACAACATTGACTTTACATTGCCCGTTTTTAGCTTACACCAAAAATAGTTTTAAAAGAAGCCGACACTCAAAACAAAGTCAATCTTAGTTGAACAGTAGTTGAATTTGTTCCTTTATTAATCAGTGCGTTTGAACTAAACATTGAGGCTGAATCCGAAATTGCCCCCTAAACCCTCAATCACTATCCCCTACGTTAGTCAACTAATGCAGTTCACTTGAAGGAGAGAATGAAAACGAGTGAGTGAATTCGGACAGCCGTTGAGTGTACATCGGCTGTTCACTCGTTATTGCAGTGCGTCGTGGGATATAATTAGTGCACTCGATAGTGTCTACTATGGTTTCGGACACCACTACAAATGTCTGTCCCCTCAAATAATGCCCTATTTGAGGGTTTAGGGGCGATTTCGGATTCAGCCACAGTGAATTCACTCATCGAGACAGACACTTGTCGCCACCTACTGGTGTAACAATGTAACCTGCAGAAAGAGTCATTGAAAAATCCCCAACATAACGCACAGACTGACAGTATTTATTTATTTTCAAGATTATACAAAAATATAATACTTCTCAAATGCTGGTATTCTTCTGCAATGCTGTCCTTATTTAGTTTGTCAGAAGGGTGGCTTGACAGCAGTTTCAAAGTAGCTTCTTAAACACTGGTTTTAAGTTTGCTGTTAATGTATTGCAACTGTTTTTTTGTTTTCCAGTTTCAAGTATCTTCAAATCAATGTGAACCAGACTATTGTTAATTCGTCGAGCTGGTCTACCTGTATTCCTCTTACGAAACGTAAGAATTCTTAATATCAAATCATTTGAATTACCATTCTGCTAAGTAATATTGGAGTAATTCATATCTTAATAATCTGTTCATACAGCACTAAACCTTCAAACCATTAACGATGGTCTAAGTGCGAGATCTGCTGCCATGGTTGTCATTATTTCCATCCTATGTGCGGCTGTGGCTCTGCTTTTACTCCTTTTCTTCATCATGTTATGCGTAGCCTAGTGAGTATATCATGTCTTCTTCACAAATACAGTGGTCCCAAAACATATAGACACTTAAATTGATATATTATTATATATTATTTCTTAAGTGTCCAAAAACTTTTGGGGGCAATTGTATTAATTTTATGCAACTGTGATTTTTGTTTCAGACAATATGGCCAATATAAAATATATTTCCTTCATGATATTTTGTAGCAGTCTGAAATGCATTACCATATGTGAGCCTGGACCACAAAACCAGTCATAAGTCGCACGAGTATATTTGTGGCAATAGCCAACAATACATTGTATGGGTCAAAATTATAGATTTTTCTTTTATGCCAAAAATCATTAGGATGTTAAGTAAAGATCATGTTCCATTAAGATATTTTGTACATTTCCAAACACAAATATATCAAAAATGTATTATTAATAGTAAAATGCATCGCGATTTTATCAATATTTCGATTTTATTTTGCACCCTCAGATTCCAGATTTTCTTGGTCAAATATTGTCCTATTCTAACAAACCATACATCAATAGAAAGCTTATTTATTCAGATGTATACATCTCAATTTAAAAAAATTGACCCTTATGACTGGTTTTGTGGTCCAGGGTAACATATATGATTGCATGTAATGTCATCTAATGCCAGCCCAATTCATTTTCCTAACATACAACTGAATCTTGTCCATCCAGCTGTGGCAGGAAGAAAGACATCTCCAATGGGACATCTCCCTTGAGAGTCATGAACTCAATCCGTATCCCCCGCTATGACATCCACAGCCTGAGGGGGCGAGCGCACCCCTACGACAACCCATCTTACGAAAATTATTCCACATCAGACACTCTGCCCAAGCCTGGAATATAGACACAGAAGTTGTGAGCTCCCATAAACACCATCATTGCACTGCACATTCCGAGGGAAATTACTATGCAGTATTTCCTCTTTCAGTATAGAGGAAAGGAAGTGAACTTCAAATTAACCATCACTCTATGACTCTCACATCATCATGTAGGCTATGTTACATTGCTGTCTGGCATCAGAACTGTTCCCTTTAATACGGTTTCCTGTGTAATATCAAACCAGAATGGTTGTGTTGAAAGTTTATTTTTTTAGCTATTATCTTTTGGCCTCAGTATTGTATAATGTGATCAAAAGAACAGACTGAACAGAAATACACTGATTACACTGACTACAACATGCAAATTCACTAGATGGCGCTGTTTAGTAACCAAGCAAATATGTGGTAATGTGACAGTCATACTGTAGTATTTACTAGTGCAGTGTTTCCTAACCTTCCTTGTTTTAGGGTTCAAATAGACTTTAAATATATTTCATCAACACCAAACCAGGAATTTGAGTCTCAATAGTTAACAGTTTACTGCATTAACTAACATTAGCAATATATTTTAAAGCGTTCATTAACTTTTGTTAATGTTAGCAATTAAAAATAAATTCATGTTAGGTCACAGTTCATTCACTAATGTTAACAAATACAACTTTTGATCTTAATAAATGTATTAGTAAATGTTGATATGTAGAAATGCTTGTATTGTTCATTGTTAGTTTGTGTTAACTAATACTAATGGTAACAAATAAAAACCTTTCTGTAAAGTGGTACCAGATATCTTTTATATATTAATATTATTAACGTTTTTATTACAAAAAAAAAAGACTCTCTAAATGGTTTATATATTTATCCACACAAATGCAGACTAAACACACATTGCACATTATTTTGTCTTCACTGTAAACCCTAACACTCAACATATTTATTTGGTTTGAGTAGGGTAAACTACAAATTAGTTCAATCAGGTTTAAACAAAAAAATTTTGGGAGATCACAAAACTGACACATTTTAAGTAATTTACTGAACTATTTAAAGCTAGCCAAGTCTCCTCTTCTAAAATATATTGAGATTACATGATCATTTTAAGTTAAATGAATTAATTAGCTTTTAACAATTTAAATATCTGCTTTAACTTTTCTGAAACTTTTTGACAAACAAAAACAACAAATTTTGATCTAAGTTTTGTCAACTTATATCTTTTTTGTGTTATATGCTTACAAAGCAATTACCCCATGGTCCTAATCATTATGATTAACGATTAAACAAGTTATAAATGTATGTTTATTGCATGTGCAAGTTTTTCATGATTGTTAATCACTTTTTATGCACATTGCTTAAACAGTCTCGTAGTGTGACAAATGCATTTTGAAAAATACAGCCATTCCATTTAGTTTCTCAATTAATATGTCATAAATTTATTAATTTACAAAAGTTACCATTAAAGCATCATGCCGGAGTGCCTATATGATAGCCACCAGAGGGCACTCCTTCCATCTTTTCCCATAACCCATTGCCCAGACACATTATACCCAATTACTTTCAGCAGTTTCTCATTATTCTGGTTAACTATGCTATATAAGCCCTGTGTCTTCACTCATTCATTGCCATCACTCACTCATTCAATTCTTGTATGTTACACTGTATTTCTGTGTCATGATTTTGATATTCTGCTTGTCTTCCTGGATTTGCCTGTGTCTTGACTTATCTGGATTGTGTGCCCTGTGGTTTTGTTTTATGGGTTATGATTCTGGATTGCCCTAATAAAGCTGCATTTAGATCCTCATTGATGTCAGAGCAGTTCATATCGCATCATACAACCTAATTTTATTATTTTATTGTATTATTTTATTTATTTCACTTCTATTTTATTATTTATATTTTATTTAATTTCATTATATTTATTTTATTTATCTTATTGTATTTTCATTTTTAATTTAATTTTTATTGTTTTTTTAAAAAAAAAATGTATTTCATTTTTTTTATTAATTTAATTTATTTGACTTTTTTCTTTTATTTAATTTCATTATATTTATTTAATTTTTTTCTTTTATTCTGTTTTCTTTTCTTTTTTTATTGTATTGTTTATTGTATTTAATTATTTATTTTATTCAACTCATTGTAGTGCATCTAGGATTGTCTTAAAAGATTAGTTCACCCAAAAATGAAAATAATAATTTACTCCCCCTCAAGTTGTTCCAAAACCTGTATACATTTATTTCTTCTACTGAACACAAAAGAATACATTTTGAAGAATGTCTGTATCCAAACAGTTGATGGGCCCCATAGACTTCCATAGTATTTTTTTCTCCATACAATGGAAGTCAATGTGGACCAACAACTGTTTGGTTACCCATATTCTTCAAAATATCTTATTTTGTGTTCAGCAGAAGAAAGAAATTCATACAGGTTTGAAACAACTTGAAGATAAATGATGACAGAATTTTTGGGTGAATAAACCCTTTAATATTTCACAGAATGCAACAGAAAACTGTATGATGCTGTCAAAAGTTTACAAAAGACACATGTGATGCAGCCATTTAATTAAGCTTTTAAAACATTTGTCAATATAAAATCTAATTATTATTTGGTTATTTTGCACATTCATTCTCCATGTAATTGTACCCTAAAAAGTCAAGCATCCATTCACCATATAGAATAACCAGCACACTCTAATGGCAGTTCATAAGTGTTTTACATTTTGGTGAATTGGTAGTGAGTTCATAAAATCTCATTCTTATTCTTTCATATGATATGACCCACTGACGGTTAAATTTAGGAGTGGGATTAGAGGTGGACCTTCATGCTTGTGTTTTTAATAAAAATCCTACATTTCCATACAAATCACGAATTCATATGAAATCACCATCTCAGAAAATTATGTTTTCTCATGAGATCCTCATATACCACATGAAAAGCCTAAATGGCGACTCACATTCAAACACACTTTATATATAAAGAGAGGGTTGCGCTCTGGTAACTCTTTGATAGACTGGTGAGTCACAAGAAGCCCACACAGCATATCCCCTCCTCTGGTCACAGTTCTAAAGGTACAGGATCTCTCGTCTGTATTCCTGGATAAATGAGTCACCCGTGCCCACACTCATGTATTAGATCACCTATATATTTTGTAAAAACACATAATTTGATGGAAAACCTCACTGGAGCCTAAACAGCGATGGCATTTTACCTGCATGGTCTGAGAATGTTTTTTAATCGAGACTCCTATTGAGTGAACTTCCCTTGAATTCCTGGAGTGGTGGTCAGTCTGTCTCTCTGGAAAGAAACTCTGTTGTGACTGGACAGTGAATCACCTTCCTTTTTCCATGATGAAGGCGCACTTCTTTTTTTCGGACATTGACAGCACTTGTGTAGCCTATATCAGAATCTGTCAGTGTATTCACATTTCCATCAAACACCATAATCTAGGAGTCTTTCAGTTTTTTACCTTGTTTATTCGTGCATTCAGTGAGGCTGTCAGTCTTCAAAAACAGCTACGACTGGTGAGCTTAGGGAGATATTTTTTTTCAGTTTTGTCTATATTTTTATGTGAGTCATTTCAGTTAGTGTGGAGCCTCTTTCCAGTATTATGGCAGACTGGGGTTATTTGGTCACATCATGAGCTTATCAGTCATAATAACCTGTGTTGAGGCATAAGTCCTCTATGAAAAAGGAAGTACACTGTCATATTGCACTTACAGCTCTCTTCTATTCTGAATCACCCCTTTGAATGTTTTTAGTACTGCTTTTTCACATAAATAACATTGAATCATTCGAAAAAAGGAATTTCACCCAGTTAAACGCAACGCCAGACAGATATTTAGAGAAATTAAAGAGAAGTGGACAGCTGTCCTCAAATATTTAAATGCATGATTGTAAAACAAAGAAGTTACATTGTGTGTTTTCATTAACAGTGGTTTTGCATGTTGATTTACACTGATCAGGCATAACATAACTAATATTGTGTCGGTCCCCCTTTTGCTGCCAAAACAGCCCTGACCCGTCGAGGCATGGACTCCACTAGACCCCTGAAGGTGTGCTGTGGTATCTGGCACCAAGATGTTAGCAGTTGATCCTTTAAGTCCTGTAAGTTGCGAGGTGGGGTCTCCATGGATCGGACTTGTTTGTTCAGCACAACTCACAGATGCTCGATTGGATTGAGATCTGGGGAATTTGGAGGCCAAGTCAACACCTCAAACCCGTTGTTGTGCTCCTCAAACCATTCCTGAACCATTTTTGCTTTGTGGCTGGGCGCATTATCCTGATGAAAGATGCCCCAGCCACCAGGAAATATCGTTTCCATGTAAGGGTGTACGTGGTCTGCAACAATGATTAGGTAGGTGGTACGTGTCAAAGTAACATTCACATGGATGGCAGGACCCAAGGTTTCCCAGCAGAACATTGCCCAAAGCATCACGCTGCCTCCGCCGGCTTACCTTCTTCCCATAGTGCATCCTGGTGCGAAAGAAAACGTGATTCCTCAGACCAGGCCACCTTCTTTCATTGCTCCGTGGTCCAGTTCTGATGCTCATGTGCCCACTCTTGGCACTTTCAGCGGTGGACAGGGGTCAGCATGGGCACCCTGACTGGTCTGCGGCTATGCAGTCCCATACGAAACAAACTGCGATGCACTGGCACCTTTCTATCAGAACCAGCATTAACTTCTTGAGCAATTTGAGCTACAGTAGCTTGTCTGTTTGATTGGACCACATGGGCCAGCCTTCGCTCCCCACATGCATCAATGAGCTTTGGCGGCCCATGACCCTGTCGCCGGTTCACCACTGTTCCTTTCTTGGACCACTTTTGATAAATACTGACCACTGCAGACCTGGAACACCCGGTTACAGTTTTGGAGATGCTCTGACCCAGTCGTCTAGCCATCACAATTTGGCCCTTGTCAAACTCAAATCGATCAAATCCTTACGCTTGCCCATTTTTCCTGCTTTTAACACATCAACTTTGAGGACAAATGCTGTGTTCGAAATCGCCCCTGTACACTCATTCACTATTCCCTACATTACTCCACTAATATAGTCCACTTGAAGGAGTGAATGAAAACGAGTGAGTGAATTCGGACACTGAGTGTGCCGAAAGGGCTGCCGTTTTTGAATAGTTTGTGCTTGCTGTTTAATAATCAGTTGAAACGTAGCAAACTTGCAGCTCTAGAAAATGAAAAAATGTATCTTAAACTCTCATGGAAACTAGCATGTATAAAACACAATTATACAATTTAATAATCAATAAAAAAGGAATGTATACCTACACTGTAGCCACATTGGAAAAGCGGTTTGGAAAAGCTGTAGGCGCCATCTTGTGGTCAGACGCAGGAATTAATTCGACACGCGACTCTGACAATGCATTATGGGTATTCTCTAGCTTTTGAGCGTACATCAGTTGTACACTTGTTATTGCGGTGAATTGTGGGATTGAATGAGTGCACTCGATAACGGCCCTGTCCCAAATGGCACCCTAAACCCTCACGGTCTTCCTCTGTGTCCGCACTTTCACGACGTAATGCCGCTTTGACTGCCGGGTAGAAGTCCTCTGCGTAGCTCGCAAACTTGCGGGCTCAGCTGAAGTGCGCATCGAGAGCGCATAGCAGCCGCAAAGGGGGCGCTCACGAGCACCCTTCTTTAAGCTTAAATGACGAATGGGACATACTACGGTCTTATGGACTTAACGGACACGCGCACACAGCGGCCATTGTAAGTCAACAAGACCGAAAGTGCACATGAAGTGTGCCATTTGGGACAGGGCCAACGTCCACTATGGTTTCGGAAATCACTACAAATGGCTGTCCCCTTAAATAGTGCCCTGTTTAAGGGTATAGGGGGCTATTTTGGACACAGCCAAAATGTTTACTTGCTGCCTCCCAACCTCTAACAGGTTCCATGATGAAGAGATAATCAGTGTTATTCACTTCACATGTCAGTGGTCATAATGTTATGTCTGATCGGTGTAAATATAAAAATATTACTTGGAAAATATTTAGTTTATCAAGTTTGTTTTCAACTAATATACTGTGTACTTTTATAATAATTTTAATTTATTTTGAATTATTTATTAATATTAAATTTGTATTTTAATCTATTTTCATTTAATGGAATATTATAATTGAATTGAATATAACTGAATTTATTTGAATCTATTTATTTATTTTTTATGTAGCCTATATACATTTTTACAAACAAACAATTCCCTGAAAGAACCCCAGGTTGAAAACGCCTGTCGACAATAACGCTTGAAATGTTCAATAGCTTTTTGTAGCCAAGCCTTCATATTGACTTTGCTGGAATAAAAAGTGTAACCAGTTTTATGTGTTTAGTATCGAATAGTCTACCAAGACAATTGTTTGCTTATCTCAGGTAGCTCTTTCTCTCGAGGGTGAGCTCAATGACTCTCTTCCCCTCACACGGAGAATTCAATTTACCCGTCGCGCCACACCTCGTCTCCACTTGACGCGACGCAACAAAAGTACAATGTTCAACAAAGCCGCGTACAGTCGCGTACTTGTAGTTTATAACCAGTTGCGATTATTCTAAAGGTAGCGTTGTAGTTTTGTCGCGTCGCGTCAGCCTAACCTTCTCTCTTCTTGTGTTTGTTCCAGTCAGTCACTCCTCCTCCAATCAACCCACAGAGATCAAACCCGCCTGTGTCTAACGCGTGGATTGTGTAGACGACCTCCGGACCGAACGGCGGTGCCGCTTCTCAGCACAGTTTTTTTTTTTACATAATAAGCTTTATAGATAGAACGCACATCATCATTTCTCCAATGCTTATAAGCATGCGTATTATTGAAGGAATAAGAAGTGTCGGCGCGTGATATAGTCACTGAATGACAGCATGGCTAAACGAAGCACACTATTCATCAGGATTGTGGAAGGAAAGAACCTGCCAATCAAGGACATGTAAGTGTTGATGACTTTATGTGATAAAATTGTATGATGATGATGATAAATAAACTGAAAGCAGTATGTGTGTTATTTGACAGATATTATATATTCACAGATACCACAGAGAGCATTTCAGTTTAAAACAAAGCAAGAAAAAAAAACATTTTACTATACTTTTTTTTCCCCACAATGAAACGGATGAAAAAAATAGGATTTATGGATTTTTAAAGAACAGTTCTGCCATTTATATAATCATAAATATATATCATATACTATATTTGAAACACAAATCAATGAAAGTGCACTGTAGCCTACATGATAACCTGTTCTGCGTTACCATGAATGACCATTTATCATATTAATATGATGTGTGATATAAATATATCTAAATGATGGATTTAGTTTAAATGAATGGAATTTAAAAAGCTGTTTATTGTGTCATTTGTACACTTGCCACAGATGCTCCATATAACAGAAAACACTATAACAGAAACATATAGTGTATTTCTCTGAATCAATATTATTAGATATTACTCATCAGTATATCAACCATATCAGCAGATTCATCAGTGATATTCAGATATTTTACACTCAGAATTATATATCTCAAATACAATATATAGTTATTTTGGAAGCTCGTGCCAAACTAATGTATAAACACTCTTTTCAAACCACTAATGAGCAGTATAAATGAATTAAGCTTGTTAATTGGTTCCCTGTTTGAAATTGGCAGCATTCCATTGTGAATTCATTTGGCAGTCAGCTCTGTGTTTTCTTTTGTCTGGTATGAGGTTGGAAACACACGTCTATGATTTTGACCACTACAGCCCAGATGACAACGGTTTATATGCTTCTATTTGTGGAAAGGACAGCTCTCCCACATTCTGTGAGAAAATGACTTTATTGGTTAATAAGGTCATCCGCATTAACATTTCAGCAGTGAGGCCATGTCAATACAAGGAAAATTATTCATTGCCCTTCTCTTCCTGAGTTACTGATTTCACTTCCTTGTGTGATTAAATTCATTACTAGTCACTCTATCAAATTTGCTGAACTAGTCGGTGGGCCGAACCGTCGGAGCAGATGTTACGTGGAGTGTTTGTATTGACGCTGTGGTGACATTGCCAAGCGGTGCACAAAGAGATTGTAGCCGTTCTCCACAACCATCCCTCTTTATGTACACATGCCCTGGCTGAGCTTTAGTAAATAGTATGCACCTTTCGTCAAATGATTGCAAGGCTCTGGAAAGATTAGTAGATTTTGGACTGTTTTAGATAGGCTAATTATAATCAAGCAGCTGGTGAGCAATCAGCACCTGAGCAAAGGGAATATGAGCACTTGTTTTCTGAGATAAATGTTCATTGATTGGGACTTTTACAAGATCATTATAAATAGAAAGTGCAATCAGATGTTGATGTTGTTGTCAGGAGTGTGTGGATGCAATGAAGTGCACGATGATCAAGTTTCAAAAAACAAACAGTCTTTAATAATTAAATCCAACGGGCTCAGGAGAAAGATTTATATGACCACAAATAACACAAACGAGACTAAGGGCTTAAATATACAGTGAGAGATAATTAACCAGAACAGAAACAGGTGCGGGATTAATTAACAACCAGTGAATCTAACTAGGGAACAGAACTCAGGAAAAGTAGAACAGGGAACAGAATGAAAATGAAACCAAAACATACACATTGCAGAAGGGGTGTAACGATACCCTCATGTCACGATTCGATACATATCACGATACTGAACTCACAATACGATATTATTGCGATACTCCAAAACATATGGTAAAAGGTTAACAAAATGTTTTGATTAAAATGCTAAATTTGGTATTACATTGCGGGTGGAAATGAACAGTCTTGGACTTGGTGCTGGTAACCCAATGCACAGGACATTGGTGACACCAGAATAAAAATATTCATGATTCTGAAGCTAATAATACAGAATTATTTTAGACGAATATGCTTGCACTCTGTCACTGACTAGATGTATTTAAAATACTTTTTTATTGGTAATATAAGACATTTGGCATTATCAGGACTCACAGATATTCCCCCATTGCATTATTATACATTATATTCAATATTATATATATAGTAGTTTAACATAGTACTGACACTAAAACTTTATTTTTTTTCTCACACAGTACTTTTCACAACTATACACAATACAGATTGTCACTATCCACGATACATATTGTTGCATTTTTGTATTGCGATATATTGTGACACGATATATTGTTACACCCCTAGTTGTCAGTAATCATTGCTTTTTTTTCTAAACCCTTAACCCTGCATGTAACTCGTCCTGCACTTGTACCTCAGATTACCCTAGCAACATCATAACAACCATCCATTACAACATAGGAATTACATAACACCCTGGCAACCACTTACCCACCTTATTTTTAAAGTAGTATATCTGCAATCTCTTTTGATTTTTAGAGCTGAATTTTTTATTTATTTAGATTTTTCTGATAAAAATTGCAATTGTGATTTAAAGTATGATAAAACACTCCAGGTTTGCTGTGCATGATTGTACGGTTGCACAATATGATTTAAATCAACATGAGTATATAATAATAATAATGGTTGTTGTTGCTGTTATTATTATTACTACTTTAAAAAAAAAAAAAAATCAGAAATTAATATTAAAATATTTCACTGTAAGATAAAAATGACGGTTCAACTGTATATTACAATACTAATATTCATGGCTGTCTTAATTCCTTTAACTATCAAGCTTTTATTTTGGCAGGAAACCACATGAGCCCTTAAAGCTTCTCTTTTATTGACAACAGCCGTTTTAAGTGCTTCTCATTAAGTTTGGGAAGAGGGTTGGTGCTTCACTCTGCAACACACAGCGAATGTATTTCTTTAATTAAATCACAGCCTTTAATAATCGTGATTTTGGTTGTATTTTGATTAATCGTGCAACTCTAAGCCTAGTTGTAATTTGAGAGCACAATTCCTCTTATTCTTGTAGCTTCTCAGTTTTCCATTGGCAGTTAGATTTGTGTTCAGAATGAGGCTCAGTGTTAGTCAGTTACAGCTAAACTGTACAGTTGGCATGGTTGTGTGATCCAACAAGAGATGATAGTCTGAACCAGAATCACAGAATAACAAATGAACCCATTGGTCCAAGTGTAGAGCATGCAGACGGATGAATTTGTAGCTTGTTAAAGAGCTTCCGTTGTAACACGGGCCTGGACTCTGTCAAGCCCAGATTCATGTATTTGTGACAGACAGAACCCACTTAACCCTCATGTTCTCTTGAGATGATTTTAATGTTGTTATGTCTTAGGTCCCAGGGAAAAAAAAATAGGAGTGTCAATCAATTAAAAATTCTAATCAAATTAATTACTGCATGCTTTGTTTGTATGTCTTGTCATTTGACCCAGTTTCTAATTTGTTCCTTTGATTGTTGTATTCAGTTCTCTTTTTGTCTCGTCAGTTAACTCATTAGTTCCCTTTATTTGCTCTGTGTATTTAAACCCTGAGTTCTCACCCATTCTTTGTTCGTCCTCGTTTGAAGTGGCTTGGTTTACTATTCTTTCCCCTGAGTATTTGTCATTTAAAACCTGTTCAGTGTATTATTCTTCATTGTGCGTTTATATATATTCAACCAACCCATTATTATTTACAGTACATATCCATGTATACATGCAGACTGACATCTTAGGGTGTATTCACGCTTGGCAGGTTTGGTTCGATTAAAACGAGTCCTGTTGCGATTTGCTCTGTCAGTGCGGTTAATTTGCGTAAGTGTGAATGCTGCCATCTGAACCTTGATGTGCACCAAACAAGCGGTCCGAAACCACTGAGAAGTCAGGGAAAGCTAATCCATATGAATTGAGTGGTTTAGTCCAAATTTTCTGAAGAGACACGATCACTTTATATGATGAACAGAATGAATTTAGGCTTTTGTTCACATATAAACATTCATCAACTCACACATCAGTTGTGATAAAAGCTCAAGCATGTTCGCTTGACGTGCAAGAACCAATGAGGTTCATTCTCGTGTCACGCAGCATGTTTGAGCTTGTGCAAGAACCAATGAGGTTCATTCTCGTGTTACGCAGCATGTTTGAGCTTGTGCAAGAACCAATGAGGTTCATTCTTGTGTTATGCAGCACGTTTGAGCTTCCGCAAGAACCAATGAGGTTCATTCTCGTGTTATGCAGCACGTTTGAGCTTCCGCAAGAACCAATGAGGTTCATTCTCGTGTTACGCAGCACGTTTGAGCTTCCGCAAGAACCAATGAGGTTCATTCTCATGTTACGCAGCACGTTTGAGCTTCCGCAAGAACCATTGAGGTTAATTCTCGTGTTTACGCAGCATGTTTTAGCTTCTGCAAGATCCAATGAGGTTCATTCTTGTGTTACGCATCATGTTTCAGCTTCCGTAAGAACCAATGAGGTTCATTCTCATGTCACGCAGCACGTTTGAGCTTCCGCAAGAACCAATGAGGTTAATTCTCGTGTTTACGCAGCATGTTTGAGCTTCTGCAAGATCCAATGAGGTTCATTCTTGTTACGCATCATGTTTCAGCTTCCGTAAGAACCAATGAGGTTCATTCTCATGTCACGCAGCACTTTTGAGCTTCCGTAAGAACCAGTGAGGTTCATTCTCATGTCACGCAGCACGTTTGAGCTTCCGCAAGAACCAATGAGGTTCATTCTCGTGTTACGCATCATGTTTGAGCTTCCGCAAGAACCAGTGAGGTTTATTTTCATGTTACGCAGCATGTTTGAGCTTCAGCAAGAACCAATGAGGTTCATTCTCGCATGTCAAGCAGGTTAGTAAAATGACTCTGGGGTCTCTCAGTCCCCAAACAGAACATCATGGCTACAGAAGATAAGAGAAGCAGAGAGAGAACGAGGGAGGAATCTCTTCTCTTCCTTCTTTTGTCATCATCTCTATCCTCCTCCTGCAGGTGACATGAGGATGATAGTATGTGGTTCAACTGCCAAGCCTCAGTGCTGTTTGATGTAGCACCTGATTCTGACAGCCACAGGTTTCCCTATTACACTGATAACAACAGGCGAAGATGAATCACCACACGATGCACTCATTCTCCTTTCCCCGTGCACTCACACACACAAATACTCATACAGCTCACCAAAGTTGCCAAGGGCAGTCATTACCTCCACAGAGGAATTTCAGTATCCTTACAGTGACAACAGACATCTCTACAAATGCTCTATGTCAATTCACAGCTCATCTGAGACAGCCTGCAATTAACAAATCAGACAGTGGGATGTCGAAATGAAAATGGGAGTTCTCTAATTTTAAAATATTGGAAATGGCATACAGTATACACACACAAAGGGTATTATTTGTTGGACAAAGATCAGGAAGACATGATTATATGCTTGTAATTTAAATCTAAAGTGTATTTACAAGGAGGAGTGTATAATACCTGGAGAAAGCTTTGCGTTAGCCTTTCCCTTTCATCCCATAGGAATTTGCTTAATTGGTGTTTGCAGGATGAAGTCAGGAAATGATCTGCATGTAGTTTGGCATAATCTTTTATTATTATAATATTATATAATGGTATATATATGGTATATTATGGTAATATTATAAATATTTATTTTTAATGCCAAATCAAAGTCATGTTGTGTGACCAACAAAGTTATGTGGAGAAAAATACAGGGAAAAAACATAAAACAGGAAGAGACATCAAAGACAGGAACTTAATTGTATCTCATAATTGTGTCAATATCAAGTCTCTTAAAAGGTTAGTTCAGGTTCTAAAATGTCATAAAACGGGGTCATATGTATTTTATACATACTTTTCATATATATTTTTTTAATTTAACTTGGACTTATTTGTCATTTACCCCATAAATTACTTCCCTCTGGAATCTCATTGATCTCATGGTTGGATTGATAATGGTTGTTTGAATTAAAAGATTAATACCATTCTTTCAAATAAGTTTTTTCAAAGCTCCAGTACATCAAGAATATTCTTTGTAGAACTTTGAAAGATCATAATTAAAACCTTATTAATATGAGAGTGTGATAAGAAGACAGAAATATTTGTAAACCATAAATGTATATTGTCTTTATATATTTAAATAAGCCTTGTTGCTGATCTGAGAGAGCAACAGCATCATAATTAGCATGCAATTAAAATTCTTGATTGCATAAACCAATCGTGTGTGATCATGAGATTAATAACTATTGAGTTTATGCAATAACATTGTTGTTCATTTCACTTGCAGAACTGGAAGCAGTGATCCATACTGCATCGTGAAAATTGATAATGAGGCAATAATTCGGTAGGTATGATTTTTTTTTTACCGCCTGACACTTCAATTTGAGCCCCAGTGTTTGGTGATCTAATATTGGTCTGTGTTGCTATATAGCCTATAATAAGTCAATTATCATAAACCGAACAGGTTAGAAATGAAATTTTCTGTGAAGCAGAACTAATTTAATTTGTGCCACATAATGTGGTTGTACCTCTACACTTGGCAGCTATATAAAGGTCATACTAAACAAACCTGTCTGATTTGAGGTGTTTGAGGTGGAGGTTCAAAACGCAAAATATATGCTGTGACCGTTAGTACAGTGTGGGCATATTGATTCCTGGTGCTCCACATGGAAATAAGAGTAGGAGGTGCAGAAATGAAAATCCATCTTATATGCATGAAAACGCTGCTAGGAACCACCACCACAGTGAGAGAAGAGAACATTGGAATTTTGAACTGAACTTATTAAGTTTATTATATTGTTTTATTTGTTATTCACTCCACAGTCTCTTTTGTGACTTTATTCCCAGTGCCTATAAAAATAACATTTTCCAACCAACTGAAAGGTTTAACAATCATACAATTGTTTTTTTTACTGTGAATGTTACCGAGTGTTCTCTGAGCCACAATGATTTCTTTGGTCAATAAGTCACATTCTTTCCCCGGTATACCAAATCTGAAGGTAAATAAATGTTAAGTATGGACCGTAGTCTGATGTTTGTTTCCTCAGGCTAGCTTTATGCTAGTCTTTAATGCAGTAAATAAGCCTTGTGAAAATGTGATTCAAAACACACTTACATTAGAAGATTAACACAATTCTAATCTTTGCTTTCTGATTTGATATTAACATTTGTTTACAAACCACCTGTCTATCACTGTGGTTAAAGAAAAACTGCTGTCTGCTTTTGTTGATGTTCAAATAGTAATCAATGTCTTTATACATATTCTCCAGACGTTTTTGATACCAAAATAGGGTCTTTGCCAGACATCCCATTTATTTAAAGGAACACGCCGTCTTTTGGGACTTTTCACCGTATTCACCGTAAGTCCATACATAGCATTCTCATCTCCGTGCGTGCCATAACTCTGTCTGAGGCACCCACCGCTAGCCTAGCTTAGCACAAACACTGGAGGTAAACAGCTCCAGCTAGCCTACTGCTCAATAAGCGCCTGCTGCACCCATGGTACGGCAGCAAAGTTCCTTGATTATTACACAGGAATGAGAGTATAGTTTCGGCCATATCGGTCTAGAAAATCACAACTTTTAATTTTTCGTCTTAGTACACGATGTAACTATACACATCACAACATGTAAATAGGAAAATGTTGCCGTTATTTTGTCACTTATTGAGCAGTAGGCTAGATGGAGCCGTTTACCTCCAGTCTTTGTGCTAAGCTAGGCTAGCGGTGGGTGCGTCAGACAGAGTTATGGCACGCATGGAGATGAGAATGCTATGTATGGACTTATCTAACTCTGGGGGATACGGTGAATAAGCTAAAGTCCCCAAAAGTCACGTGTTCCTTTAAAGATGATGTTAGTAAAACCAGTCTTATTTTAGTATTTATAAAATATTATTGTATTTATTCATATTTAGAATTTTCTTAAATTTTTATATGTTCAGTTTTCATTTTAATTTGAATAATTCTGTTACATTTTTTGTCATTTGTATTGTTTTTTTTGTGTGTTTTTTTTTTACATGTTTCTATTTAGCTTTAATTTGTTTTTATTTCAGTTTTAGTGCTGTTGGCAACTTTCTAATTTTTGTTTCTTAAGTTTAATTTTTTCATCTGATATTAATATTTTTTTTATTTAAGCTTTAATTCAATGAATGAAAGCAGTGTTTAATAGTTTTAGTTTAGCAAAATTGTTGTAAAAATAAAAACAGTTTCAGACTCAATAATCTGTTTTGTATTGAACGAGTAACACATTTGATGTCCAAAATGTCACAGGATGGACAGGATGATTTTAGCTTCTTTTTACTTCTGACTGTTGGTTATATTGTTGACTGTCCACATTGTGTGCAGAGGAGTAATAGGTTTTTTACATTTATCTCTCAGGACAGCAACAATATGGAAGACACTGTCTCCATTTTGGGGAGAAGAATACACTGTCCATCTTCCTCCCTACTTTCGTACAGTGTCTTTTTATGTGCTGGATGAGGACTCTCTCAGGTCTGAACCTACATACTACTACTTAATGTACATACTACATGGTTGAAGGTGAAGTGTCATTTTTCTGTTGAAATACTTTTTCCTGTTAAAGTTTGATGCGCAGAGACATCTATAAGTAAGCCATTCCTTAAGGTTGACTTCCCCTAAACGAAAGTGTCGCTTTTAAAACATTGCTCTGGCTGTTTGAGCAGTCCGACATGGCAACTCATGGGACGGGAATGCACAAGCTCATGAAATGAATACTGTAGTTGCACTGTAAGTCACCCTGAACACTGTAGCAACAGCATAGCACCTTTGCTGCATCCAAAATCGAATACTTCTCTACTATATGCTACAGTGCACCAAAAGAGTAGTTTGTCTAAATACACAGTATATGAAAAACAGTAGGTGGAAAGTACCCTGATGACCTACTACTTCTACTACTATTTCATGACGCCACAGGGGAGGATTTGTTAAGCCTCTAGGTCATGTGACAGTAACAACATGGTGGATGTAGTATGTCCAAATTTATTTTGTACTACTACCCTTATTCACATTATATAGAATGTACTTTTTAATGGTTGTGGAGTAAATTCAAATGTACCTACTCAGACAGTATGGGCCCTATTATACACCTGGCGCAATGCGACGACAGGCGCCACGCAAGTGTTTTTGCTAGTTTCAGCACGACGCAGTTATAATTTTCACGTCCAGCGCCAAAATAGCAAATGCACTTGCCCATGGGCGTGCTGGTCTGAAAATGTGTTCAGGCGCATTGTTGCCGCATTGCTATTGACCAACAAAAACCTGGTCTAAAGTCAATAGCTCAGTATTTTTTGTGTTATTTAAAGGGCGTGTTAGTAATATGCGCCTATAGGCGGGTGCACAACGCGTGTACACTCTGCTTATTACACACACAGGGACGCACAGCAGCACACACACATTTTTAAATATTAAAAACAAAAGGATTCCTCTCTGGAGAAGCGGTCAATTTTTTCCGCTCGAAAATTCCGCCATGTAAATAGCGAATCCGCCCTGGTGCAAGCGCAACTGGCTTTTAAAGGGAATGGGAGATGAGACTCTGATTGGTTTATTGTACGTTAAACCCAAAACACACTCATGACTCATTAAGAGATTAGGGACAACCCTTTTGGACCATGCGCCTGGCACGCAGACCGTTTTTTCAGTCGTTAAACTAGCAAAAGTGGATTCGGCCATGCCCAAAGTGCACCTGCGCCATGTGCTTCAGACCATGCACTTATATCGTTAAAATAGGGCCCATTGTGATTTCCGACACACCGAACACGCTAACATCATTTAAGTGACTTTTGCATGGGTATTATCTTCATAAAATGTAGAAAACTAATTATTTTCCACTTTACCTTCAACTACTGACATAATTAACATGATAAATTGTAACAGCATTGTAACTGTGATTCATATAAGACTTGTGTCAGTCATACTTTATATTAGGTGTCATTAACTACTATGTACTTACATAAAAAAATTGTTAGGTACAATGTGTGACATTTGTTCTGTGTTCATGCTGTATTGCAAAGCACTTTTGCTGCTATTAAGCTGGGATACAGGTAAGGTTAGGGACAGGTTTGGTGGTATTGGTGGGTGGGTAATTACAATGTAATTATAGATGTAATTACAGAATATAATTACAGCTGTGATTACAATTTAAAAACATATGTATGTACACAATAAGTGCATTATATCAAATGATTTAAATGTTAGTCCATAGTAGTCAAAGATACTTAATATAAAGTGTGACTCTTATTTCTGCTCAGTGGAAACCTACAGTCTCAAAAACTGTTCTGTTCACAGCCGAGATGATGTCATTGGGAAGGTGTCAATCAGTAAGGAGGTTCTCACTGCTAAACCTCAAGGTAAGAGAGTATTTCTTAGAGAGTTTTTATGGTCTTTATTCAGTCACTGTGGTGAAATGGGAAATCAATATCCAGAGCCAACAAGACATTTCTCAGTGTCAACAAGATAGAGATTGTAAGACGAGTGTTGCAAGAAAGTTGTGACAAATAATCAAGTCAGACCCTTGGTCACACACAATCACACACCTGAGTGTCATGTGACTGTGAGAAGCCACAAACTTCCTCAAGTCATTTTTTTGTTAAAATTGCTACATCTATTTTTAATACAGTGTTTTTTTTTTCAGTTGAGACACTGGCCCTGTTTCACAGTCAAGGTTTCAGCCCAGTCCCAGACTAAAATGCATGTTTGAGCTGTTTTAACTGAAAGCAACTTGCAGTGACATATCTTAAAACATATCATAGTCAGTGCCATTTTTTTGTCTCAAGATGCACACCAGTAATGTTTTTTTCTAAGACATGTTTATAAAAATGTGAAAAAGCACTCTAAAAATGCTTTATTAATATGAGATAAAGATGTACAAACGTTTCGGCTCTTTGCCTTCGTCAGTGTCACAAAAGTTTGTACATCTTTATCTCTTAATAAAGTATTTTTAGAGTGCAGACCTTTTTCACATTTTTGTACTGATATATATGTCTTAGCACCTAATTAGCTAATTAGCGTGTTTTGTTTAAAAGCTACTTAAATGTCCTAATTGAACTAAGGTCTAATCCTGGCTTTATCTAAGTCTTTCTGTGAAACCAGGTCTATATGTACCATATATCCGCGGAACTGTTACTATTATCTGATTTTGCAAATAGTTTGTTTCTGAATATAAAAATATCGACATAACATACTTACTCAGGCACTAGTTTTAGATGAAGAGATATTGTTGTTGTTTGTTATCGATGTAAAAACAGAATGTGACGGTTCGTCGGTGTGGTATTTGTCCCACCCCTCCTCCACTGTGATTGGACGGCTAGGTAAAAAGTGACAGTGATGAGCGCTGCATTTTACCCAAAGTTAAACATTCTTCAACTCTCTGTGACCGGTAAAAAATGCCGAGCACTCAGCGTGAAATAGATGCTCAGTACCTGCTCGCACTGCTGGCTCCCATTGAAAACAATTGGAAAAATATGCTAGCCTCGAGAAAAAAACTACTGTCAGGATTGACTAAAGACGCTCAGTGAAAAATTAGCGCTGAAAAGGTGTGGACAGCGTTATTTTTGCGGCTGACCATATTGCATGTGCATTTGTAGGAGTTTCCCTTTCAGAAGCAAAATTTATGGGAGGAGAGTATTTAAATAAATCACGCAAGGTAATTTACTAAGGTTTGCGCTAGTCAATTTATTTATTTAACGCCTAAAAAAGCATGTCTTAAACCAGATGCTAATTTGTAGATTGTGTCGGTCATTATGGAAATGATCCGGCTGCGTCTGTGTTCTTTAATTTGCACGTCGTCAGTAGATCACGAGCAGAACTTTCCAATCCCATCGATGCTTTCATGAGATTGTGCTCTCATGCTAACTTTCCCTGTTTAGTAAATATGGTCCTTAATATCTTACATAATTTTACTCAAAATGTTTCTCAAAAAAATGTAAATCTTTATTTGAAAATAAGACAACAATACTGATAAGGAAAATTGTACATGAGATGACTTTAAATTGACATAGTTGAAGTAGAAAACTCCCTCATGTTTTTAACCACACATTCTGGTGGGGTTACTGTGAGGTGGTGTTTTGAGTGCTGGTGCGTCATTGTGGTTGTCTAGGCTTGTAACTCATTTCTATTGGGCCTAAGGGGCAAGGACACAGCAGGGTTATCCATTATCATGACACAAAATGGAACAAAGCATCACTCATTCTACCCCCATGACGTTTCGATGACTAGTCATACAACACAGGCTATCCATGATGGAATAGAAAAGCTAAATAACATTGTTTAGTTCACTATGTTGGTGTTTCAGACGGATAGGGTATAATAATGATTGTTTAGATAAGCAAGCCTGTTAGCATTAACAATGATGATCGAGAGCTTGTTAAATGTTGCCCAGCAACCCAGCCCCATTTTAGGGATGCAGCAGCTCTGGCAGTGTTGTGGCTTTGGGGTTAATGCAGTTCTCAACATAATGAGCTGTGGTTCTCATGTGGATAATGCTGGTTCGATTCTGGCTCGCAACAGTTCCTCATATTGTTCCCCACAATTTGCTGTCATTGACTATATAATGTGTTTTACATTTTTAAAAGAAGTCTCATATGCTCATCTAAGATTTATTTGATAAAAAATACAGTAATATTTTTTGCTAAATGTTATAATTGAAAAGAATTATATTATTACTGTAATTATGTTTACTATTTTCAATGATGAAAACTGTTGTACTACTTAATATTTTTTGTGGAAAACCATGATACACTATCACTCACAAGTTTGGGGTAAGTAAGTTTAAAAAATAATAATTTTATTTAACAAGGATGCATTAAAATGATCAAAAGTGACAGTAAAGACATTTATACAAAAGATTTCTATTTCAAATAAATGCTGTTCATTGAGCTTTCTAATCATCAAAGAACCATAAGCAGCAAAAACAGATTTCAACATTGATAAGAACTAATAAGAACTAATAATTGAGCACCAAATCATTGAAGACTGAATGACTAATGTCTTCTGAAAATTCAGCTTTGCCATCACAGAATATATTTTAAAATATATTTAAAAAGAAAACCGTTATTTTCAATTGTAAAATTATTTCACAATATTACAGTTTTTACTGTATTTTTGATAAAAAAATAAATGCAGCCTTGGTAAGCATAAGAGACTTCTTAAACAAAACATTAAAAAACTTTTGACCAGTAGTGTACATGTCCTTACCATGCATGATATGAAAACAATTAGCCCAAGAGTTTATAAGAAGTAGATCTGACAGTAACTATAACACAAGTCAACCTTCATTGATTTTTTTGAACGAGTCTTTATGCTGGTTCTCTCCCTCTCTTCATCTGTCCTCTTCCCACCCTCACCCTCTGCAGCTATAACGAACAAATGGCCTCACATAACCTTTTTCTCCAAGGGCTCTGAAATAGCATTTAGTGAAAGGACAAGTTCTGCAGAGCACAAAAATAGCCATGTACTCAAGTTTCCCTTGGTTTGACAGGGTGTGAACATTCAAGTTAGCTATAAGTCAAATCATAGTCTAACCACACCAATAACAGTGCGAGATGGTGTGTAATTAGCTGACAACGGAGTGGTGGCTTATTATGCAGGTAGTCCCTAATTATGACATTCTTAGAATGGAGATGCGTAGAAGAATGTGCAAGCACTGAGTATATTAGTTCAATTATTTTATCTGCATCCCCACCCCCTGCATTTCTATGCTGCGGATCTTATTTCTTAAAAGGAGAACACTCAACTAATTTGTGTAAAAGTGTTTAAATGAAAGCTGCCATTTACCACATATGTGTGAGATATGCACAAAAAAATTGTAAAAACAAACAAACGCAAGGTGATTTACAAAGGTTTGCGCTCGTCAATTTACTGGTGTTTGCGCCATTATTTATGCTACCGCCCAAAAAAAGCATGTCTTAAACCAGATGCTAACGGGTAGATTGCATTGGTCATTATGGAAATGATCCGGCTGTGTCTGTGCTCATTAATTTGTGCGTCGTCACTAGATTACGCGCACTACTGTCCACTCCCATCGGCGCATTTATGGAATTGTGCTCTCATGCTCCTGTTTAGTAAATCTGGCCCTAAATCTAAAAAAAAAAATTACATATATTTTTTTCAATATCACAACAAATAAAGTATCACTACTAATAGCCACCCATAACATTGTAGCAAACACTTAGCAATGCGCTAAAAACATTAGCTAAAACCCACCTTATTATAGTTTTATAGCAACACCCTGAGGCCTGTTGATCTCTATGTTCCGTGTGATTGGTTGTTTACTGCACATGTGACACTTTCAGATGCACATGCTTCAGAGTTAACCAAAAACTCTGGATCAAACCATGAGTTGGCAGAGAAAGTTTATACAGAGCATTGTGAGCTTGCTGAACCTGATCTTAACCAGGTTGGATTTGTGTGGTTTTGTCAACTCTAAACCTACTGTGAAACTCAGAGTTTGTTCAACCAACTTTATGCAACAGGCTACTGGTGTCAGGGTTATGTTTGGTTTGTCTGTGTTTTAGGTTTTTTTTTTTTTCCGGTTTGCATGCTTGTTTGATTTCCTTGTCTGTTTCCAGGGCTTTTCATTGACTGATTAAGTTGTAACACCTGTTTCTCGTTTCTTTGATTGGTTTGTGTTGTATTTATAGCCCTCTCCTTCTTCTGTTCATTATCTGATCTCACATGTTTATACTGGTTATTCTGTTTGCTTTTGTTTAGTTTAGTTTAGTTTAGTTTGCCTTTAATTAAATAACTAATGCAAACAGATCCTAATCAACTCATCTTTGCTGTTACTGCAACCGGCCATTTGTGACAGAAGATCATACCATAAGACATGGATCTAGCAGCAGTAAAGATCCTCCTCCTCACCCAGGGGGATCAATCCCTCGAGGTGCATATGCAGAGGTTTGCAAAACTGGTCCGTCTTGTTCATTATGACGATGACAGCCTCTGCATATTTTTCTAGGCATGTTTGAACCATCAAACCAGAGCGTGCCTGCACGGAGACGGCCCTCGATGGAATTTTTTCCTTCAGCCATGTCTTTGCTGGCTCCATTCAGCCCTTTGGCTCTTCCTACGCTGCCTGCACCTAGCATCCTGGATCCGCCTTGGGCTTTCAGTTCGCCAGAGTGCTCGCCAGAGTGTTGACTCTCTATCTCCACCTAGAACCTCCAAGCCCCCTCTCCACCTTCGCTCCTCGCTCCCTTGGCTCCACCTGGGGCCGGCGTCCCTATGGCTTCACCGGGCTTGTCCCTCCGACTCTGCCTTCGCCATGGACTTCCAGGTTTTTGTCTGCAACTTTCACCTCAGTCCTCCGTCACGCCGGCTCTACTTCAGTGCTCCAACACCCTGGCTTCACCTTGGTCGCTCATTCCTGCGTCTTCGCCTTGTTCTCCAGGACCTTCAGTGTCACCTGGTTTCTTCGCTCTTCAGCTCCGCCTGGGTCTCCACCCCTACCAGCTTTGTCTCGGTCGTTCCCCTGGTTCCTGCTCTCATCCCAAAGCTACACCATAAATCCTCCCTCCTTCGACCCGCTGTGGGCCTACATCTGGGTGGGGGTTACTGCCTGGTGTAACGGAAGTAGGCCAGTAAGACCTGTGTGTGTAAACCTCACTGCAGTCTTTAGCATCCTTGTTAGCACGCCTGCTTCCAATGGCGGAGACCCCGGTTCGAATCCCGCTCTGAGCGGGTCGAGTGGGACCGGTTACACTGGCTCTTCTGCCATTGACGCCTTCCTGGCTACTACCTCCATCATCTCCTGAGATTCTGAGTGCTTTTGTTTTGTTTCGTTTGCCTTTAATACAATAACTGCTGCAAATAGATCCTGCTCAACTCAACTTTGCTGTTGCTGCAACCTGCAATTTGTGACACCTGGCAACCACCCATAACTTGCTAACATCTTGGCATCAACGTATGCACAGGGCACTAATTTTATGAAGAACATAAAAAATCTTGTTACTATTATTTACTTTCTGTTTTTTGTTCTAAACATTTAGCCTGTGTGTATAGGTGAAGGAAGGATGCCCTCTATTGTAAAGAATTTTGGCTAGTGGCTCAGCATCTGTTTGAAGCAGAGACCTTGACTCTTTAAAGGTTGGCCCTGTGTGTGTGTGTGTGTAGGGGTGAGGGGGAAATGTTTTTGAACATATTTATGAGGCAGACCTTTAACTGCCAAGAGACTGTCAGTCAAAGCTTCTTACCAGGTGTTTCATTTTCTTATTGTATGAATACTGTATCTGTAGAAAGATTGCTTCTAGAAAATGTTTTAGCTGCTTAGTTTTATTTGGTTCACTTTAGCTTATTTTATTTATTATTATTTTATTTTTTTTACATGTTTCCATTTCCTTTCTTTAAATATATTTCATTTGTGCCACTTGTTTGTGGACAAATTCATCTGCATAAATGTCATGTTTTGGATGATTGAACTGAAGAATGGGCTATTTCAGACTATTTGCTGCTTATTATAGTGATTTTACATTCCATTTTCTTTTCAATATATTTCTTTTGAGCAATACCTAGGAACAACAAACAGCATTTTTCTGAAATGCTCGATGTCTGCTTTAAATTCATGTTTTTTTTTAAATCAGCCAGTATTGTCTGGTATATTTGAGATACAAATTTCACTGATCGTCAAACAAAAATATGAAATGTATGCATAATCAGATGCTATAATCACGTTCAGTTCCACAAAATAAATTGAAAGTATCAGCATTCAGCTAAATGGAAAAGTTTTCCTTGGCAGACCCAATTTATTTGTGTGCTACCTACCAGAGCAATAAAGGAAAATGGACCTTGACGAGTGATATGCTGGAATACTAATCGAGAGGAAAAACTACCTACCAGACCACAGGAATAAACAAGCTTTATGTCCATAGTACCAGTGAAGCCAAAATAACTAATTTTACAATTTTAGACATAGCCAGTGCAAAATCAGAGTGGTTTGATGGTCCTTGAGTCAAGCTTTCAGCAAAATACTAAAAATGGTCTTCAACAAATGCAGCCCTCTATTTTCTAAATACAGAATCTTGCTAAAGCATGGAGCCTAGAACATGACATGTTACATTTTAGTATTATTGATTAACATTAGATGGACTTCAGGGAAAGAAATCAAATGCTATGAAAACATGTAATATTGCTTGTTTTGTACCCCATTTAAGTAATTATTCCTTTCTCCAAAACTCTGAAATCTTATTTGCATCCTTCTTCTTGTGTGTCACCTGACTGATTGCAACACAGCCGAATGGAGAATGTGATTTAAGAGCTACAACAGAGCAGATTTTTATTGAATAATAGCTTAAATATCAGTCACTTTTTAATACAATTATTGAACGTCCAACATGTCAGTAAATACTCTTGGTCTACCATAAGCTTATTCTGTAGAAATACAGCAAGGCCATTAATTCTATTACCCTAAGCCTCTTAAAGCTAGAGTTACTGAGGAGGGACATGATGTATTACATTTATCCCAACTGGCCTACCCAATGTGTGTGTGTTTGCAGATACAGTAATGCGGTGGAAGCCATAATAATACTGCTCTTAATCTTGCGCCATTATGGCGCTGTGCACTAGACTGCTTTAGGGTCCCTCTTTCTTCAACTTAGCCCACCATAACTTGATTGCCCACTAAATGATTCATTTCAACGTCAGTGGCAGATATATAAATTCTCGTTTTAAGCTTTTTGTCATTTTTGTTCAGGTGTTGATGGATGGATGAACTTAACAGAAATTGACCCAGATGAGGAGGTGCAAGGGGAGATTCACCTCCAGATCTCTGTACTGGGAGATGGAGATATCCCACGAAAACTGTGCTGCCAAGTCCTAGAGGCAAGGTGAGGAGCAGCAAATGATTTGTGACAGGAAACTCGTTATGTTTTCATGATTAGTATATCCATGCATTTGATCAATCCATGGATGGAATCGTAAATAATATAACCATAAATGGTAACACTTTACATTAAGGTTCCCTTTGTAAAGGGTTTATAAAGGTGTTTTTTAATGACTAAATAACTCATTTACAAATGCATTATAGATCTTTAATATGCAGTTATAACTTACAAGAAGTTACTGTCTTACCCATGATGTTCCACAAAAGGCTCATGCCTATCCACAGCAGTGTATACAACTGATTTCTTGCTTATCAAGATGAAATGATCAAACTTTATTTTGAAAAACAAAACAATAAAACATAAGAGCACAACCATAACTTAATGAATATTTTAATTCCAATATTAGTTACTTGTGAATCTTAATTGTAAACCTGTGAACCATTCATTAATGAGTTGCAAACATTAGTAACCTAAGTGAACCTTAATGTAAAGTGAACACATGTGAATCATGTATTTATTCATTATTAATGCACACACAGAAGTTTTTTTTTCCTGATGAAATATTTTATTGTTGATGCATTGTATCCTTAAACACAACTTTAAACTTGAACATTAAACTATTAATAAGCAATCAATAATTATTTTAGATATTATGATAAAGGCCACTTTAACCTGAGCATCTGGCCTTCCACACTTACAGTAACAGTTACATGCACGTTACGCCGGAGCAGTTTACACAATTAATATAAACACTTGAAAAACATAGTCTACAGCGATGTCACCTCAGTTAGCTTACCCATCAAATCACTAACACTTAAAATTTCGCTTCAGAGCATGATAGAACAGCATGACTTCTTCTCATGCATCTTTATCGGATGCTCACTAGCGCCAAATCCTGTCACAAGCCAGAACATACGTGCTTTAGTGATGTGATTAACTCATTAATAAATGGTTCACATGTGTTCACTTTACATTAAGGTGCATTTTCACAGGTTACTAATGTTTGTAACTCATTAATAAATGGTTCACATGTGTTCACTTTACATTTCAAAATTAAGTTTGATCATTTCATCTTGATAAGCAAGAAATCAGTTGTATACACTGCTGTGGATAGGCATGAGCCTCTTGTGGAACATCATGGGTAAGACAGTAACTTCTGGTAAGGAACATCTTAAGAAAAGTGGCAGTCAGGAGATATTAATGACAAAAACCACAAATACAACAACCTTCAGTCTCACTAAGATAGTCTATTTTTGCTGCATCATGAAATAAATCAGGAATCTGGTTTTGAGTTAAATAAGTGTGAATAAATACATTTATTAAGCATTTATAACATGCAAGTTAAAAAGGGCTCACTATTTGGCAGGTATTGCGTTAAAGTCACCCTTTTTATTCATGCAGTTATAACTGCTTATCAACGATCTATAATGCATTTGTAAATGAGTTATTAGTAAATGTAAAGTGTACCCCATTTAGTGTTACCCAATAAATGTATGTTCTGGTTTGGATTCCTTTAAGCAATTCTGGTTCCTTAACGGTTTGTTAAAGTACCCCTATTATGCCTTTTTCGAATATATCCTTTCATGTAATATAAATGTTTGTGAATGGAAAAGGTCTGCAAAGATTCAAAGATCAAAGTGCAGATAAATAGAGATATTCAGGGGAGTAGCAATCATTTCAGATGTGAGGGAGAAAAAAGGTGATGTTGCAGTGTATATTATTAGAAAATTAAAGTGTTTTTGACCACTTTTTTTGTAAACCTATTGTAGGAGAACTCTGAAACTAAATTAAGAACCTTTAAAATGGCATAATAGGGGCACTTTAAAGATTCTTTTAATTAGGAATAAATATTTGGAATGAAAAAAAACTTCAATTCTTCTTCTTCTTCTTCTTAAAAAAAAAAACAGTTCTTGCAAAAGGTGTGTTCACATTTGAATGACTTTTCAGATGGCATAAAGGCAATCTATTTGTTGATCTTAACAACATCTTTACTTTTATTGAAAATACTACTGACAAGAGTCATAATGTACATTTTTAGACAAAGCATTCCATCTGCATTGGTGAAATAATGCACTTGCGAGAATCGTTAACAGAACCAAAAGTCATTTTGATAGCCAATTGTCATTGGCAGTGTCACAAAACCCCTGAATTATATACTATACTATATACTTATATACAGATATATACTGTCTGAATTAGTAACCCTTGGTAAAATATAAATGATGTGAAATATGGAACAAGATACTCCAGGATTACATGAAAATAACCTGGAGTTAAACTGAAGTTTAAATGCTAGGACAATGTATTCAAAGGATTTTGAATTGAAAACAAAAAATTCTCTCAGTGTCTGTGAGAATATATCAGGCATTGACTGTTGGAATGGGGCTTCAGAGATTTTATATTCATAAGCTACATTTGGATTTGCATCTAATAGCTTTATGTACTTTCGGCTTTGTTTCTAGAGATCTTGCTAAAAAGGATCGCAACGGGGCCTCTGATCCATTTGTTAGAGTGAGGTACAATGGCAAAACCTACGAGAGTGCGGTAAGGACATATCTCTGTAAGTTTCTGATTGGCTCTGCCACATAGTTAGAACTGACTGTCTGTTACTGATTAATATGACCCTGCTTTCTCCAGGTGGTTAAGAAGTCCTGTTACCCACGCTGGAACGAGAGTTTTGAGTTTGAGCTGGACGAGACACTGGCTGACAGCCTTTTGAGTGTGGAGGTGTGGGACTGGGATCTGGTCAGCAGAAACGACTTCCTGGGAAAGGTGACTGCACACAATAGACATTAGCAAATCCTAGAGTATTTCCTCATGCTCTGAAATTTTAACATAAAACACAAAGCATTAAATTAGTAAGACATTGTGTGTTTAATATTAGTTTTACAAGATAGTTCGACACTCATCTGCTGTACTTAAAGGGATAGTTCACCCAAAAATGAAAATTCTGTCATCATTTGCTCACCCTCAAGTTGTTCTAAACCTGTATACATTTCTTTGTTCTGCTGAACCCAACGGAAGATATTTGGAAGAATGTTTGTAACCAAACAGATCTCAGGCCCCATTGACTACCATAATAGGAAAAAAAGACTATGGTAGTCAATGGGGGGCGAGATCTGCTTGGTTACAAACATTCTTCCAAATATCTTCCTTTGTGTTCAGCAGAACAAAGAAATTTATACAGGTTTGGAACAACTTGAGGGTGAGTAAATGATGACAGAATTTTCATTTTTGGGTGAACTATCCCTTTAACATGGAGCACAAAAAAATATATATTTTTGAATCGCCATGCACATGACAATCTTCAAAACTCTGAAATCTCATCATGAGTAACTTAAATGACAAGTATGTGTAAATAATGAAATAATCTGACATTTTTTAACACAACCACACAAACATAGATGGCACTGAACATTGAACAGAAAAGGGCCTAATGCAGCTAAGCCTTCACCAATGTACTACTTCTCATGGGACATGGCGGGACATGACCTCCAGCAATTCCTCATATGCGGGGCAGGCAGGCTCAGCAGCTTCTTCGCCCTTCTCTGTCACATCCTGCTCTTTCTGGCTCAAAGCCAGTAGAGCGCTATCCGCTGGATCGGATGATGCTAGAGATAGCTCATCTTGATCCAGCAGCTCGCTCGAGTGGGTGACTGAAGAGTGAGAAAGGTCCAAGCCCTTTTTGATCTCCTCAGCCAACTCGATTTGCAACCCCCACTGCTGCCGTTTCTGCTCAAGACGCAGGGCGCAGGCATTTATCCCTCCTTCCTCAAGAAAAGGGACAAACGCGCACAGAGCTTCACAATAAAATCAATGAGCCCCTTTGAGGATGGAACGTGCATTTTAAAAATATAAAAAGCCTATTACCAAGCTTTTCAGTCAACAATCTAATAAAAGTCAGAAAAACAATACAACTGCACCTGTTTCTGAATATTGCTTGATGATCAAGTCTAAATTATCTTTATAAAGAAGTTATAAAACATGTCGCTTGTTAATAAAAATAATTTTATGCATACAATTTAATAATAATACATAATAAAGTTTTTTTTTTTCAAATTAATGAGGAAAATATAGTGGCAATCTCTGCAGCTTGTCAAAAATAAAAATGGGGCGTCTGTCAAATGAAGGAAGGCTGTTGGCATTTCCAAAGCTGACAAAAAGAAAGGTAAAATAAACATGTTCCTTCTGTACCTGAATAAAAAAATAAATGTCATAATATCATGATTTCATGGTCAGAAGTTGGCTACTTCAAAGCTATTTTATAAAAAAGCTATTTTTACAACCCTCTACGCACACCTTGGCAATATAATTGCCATTGGCTAGTACATTTTTGAGTTTACTCGCCAGACTGATATACTGTTTTATTTATATTAGTGCTATCAAATCGATTAATCGCGATTAACCACATCCAAAATAAAAGTTTGTGTTTACATAATGTGTGTACTGTGTATAATTATGTGTATATAAATGCACACACATGTATATATTTAAGAAATGTTTTTTATACACACACGTATGAATGCATGTTTGATATTTTAACTGAACTTAGGACTGGTGATGGTGCTTAAGATATTGTTGGTCATTCAGTGTTTCTGTAAGAAAAATATAATAGTAATAGATCATAATTATTAATAAGATAATACTACTACTACTAATTCTACTATTAATAACAATATACAACACACTAAAGACTGATGAGCTGCTGGGTTCATGAATATTAATCATGTCAGCGTTGCTCAAACTGATTTGCTGAAATCAAACCAGTGAAGGTAATGGATGAGCACCAGCCAATGAGATTGCCGTTTGCGCATTAGTCCTGCCCGCTACCGCATATCTTCTGCTTGTTCTTAAAAGCTGAATAATTCCAAATGAACTCCGTTATTTTGAAAATACAACAAAGAATATGGTTTACATGTAGCTTGTTGATTCTGCGTGGTATGCAAGACTCTCTCTGTGCGCGTTAGAGAGAAACACACAGCTCTCTCAAAGTGACGGCGAGTTGTGAGTCTTCACACTAGAGTTTACTGTACGTCAAATACAGGTGCTCACGCATCCATTGAGCTGAACTAGATCACTTGACGGAGAGTGAAACTGTTTCTCTTGAGTGTTCAGCGAGTGAAAATATATCAATGCTAAACTTATTCTTAGCCTCTAACATACACACAGGCGAGTAAAATCTAAGCATTTATTAGTCAATGGCGAATTATAGATATTGTTTAGTCGCCCAGAGTGAAGAGTTACTCGCACATGCGAGTGACTTACTCGCATTGTAGAGGGTTATTTTAAAGCTATTTTAGAAATACAATTTATTATGTAATAATTTTATCTCAAACTAATTAGGAAAATAACGTGGGTTAAATCCAAAAAGCTCTAAACAAATTTTAGAATTCTTAAGACAGCATTGTCACAACCTATGGTGATCAAAACTCAAAGACTGGAAATAGAAACTTTAATGACCAAATACTCAGGATACACGCAGGGAAACACCAGTTAACATAGTCGACGACCGACCAACACTGAGGGAGAACTGAAGACTCAATTCAAACAAGGTGATTGACATCACTAATTAACAAGACACAGCTGGGACAAATGAACTCATAATGACTGTGACCATGGAAACAAACAAGTGCCGGGAAACAGAACAAAGGAACATGTGACACATGCAAAAACCTTCCGGCAAAAACCATCCCCTTCCGGTAGGCGAGCGTCCGAGGTGGAGCTGGATGACCGCAGGACAGAGGCTGAGCCGGTGTGACCGAGGACAAAGGCGTAGCTAAGGGGAAGGCGGAGCCAGACGAAGCCAAAGGTGCAGGCAGGTCAACAACTGACCAAGGCGGAGCCGAAGAGACGAGGGAGCCCGGAGAAGCTGTATGGCCGAAGGTTTCCGATGGAGCCGAGGGAGGGAGGAGCCATGGTGTAGCCGAAGTGTTGACGGGCCGCGGTGGAGTGCAGGGTGCAGAGACTGGTGGCGACAGGGGATCCTCTGCGCTGGCTGGAGCTGATGGACTGAGGACTCGGAGTGGGTCCATACAGCATGTGGGCAGAGCAGAGGGGCTGAGGAACTGGTTGACTGAGGAGGTGGGTGAGGGAGGCTGGACAGGAATTCTGAATATGGAGATGCTGGAGAAACGGGTCGCTGGAGAAACCTCAGAATCACAGTCCTGCTCCAGGCAGAGTAGCTTCACAGCGGGGAGGTCTATAGGGAACGGGGGAAATGCCGCAAAACAGAAAATGCAAAAATGTCGGTCGGTCGTTCTGTCACAACCTATGGTGATCAAAACTCTCAAAGATGCTGGAGAACTGGAAATAGGAACTTTAAAGACCAAATACTCGGGATACACTCGGGATACACTCGGGATACACTCGGGATACACTCGGGATACACTCGGGATACACTCGGGATACACTCGGGATACACTCGGGATACACTCGGGATACACTCGGGATACACTCAGGGAAACACACCAGTTAACATAGACCAACCAACACTGAGGGAGAACTGAAGACTAAATACACAGGGCAAACAAGGTGATTGACTAGACACTGGTGAATGACATCACTAATTAACAAGACACAGCTGGGACACATGAACTCATAATGACTGTGACCATGGAAACAAACAAGTGCTGGGAAACAGAACAAAGGAACATGTGACACATGCAAAAACACAACTGACACAGACTAAACATGTGATAGGCATCAGTTAAGCAAAAAGAATAGGCTTATACAAATAAAAGCTACATCTGTCTCTGAAAAAATTCAGCAGCAATATGATATTTTTGATCGATTTGATGTTATTGAACTCTGAAACCAGTAATCTAAATATGTTCTCGGCCACGTCAAACCACGACTGGCTTGACTGCATGTTCAAGGCTTACGTTAAAGATTGTTTCTATATGAGCGAACATTTCACTGTATTGCCAACCTTTTTTATGGACCCTAAAATTTAGCATAGGCTACAAGACAAATGGGCTGCCCCGTGTCCTAACCCATGGGGTTTTTCACATAAAGGCTGTTACATGCAGTCCTGTCAGACCAGAAGTCCCACTTCGCCGTGATCTTCTGATTTCCTAATATTTTTTAATTTAGTAATAGGCTTATTATTTGTGAAAATAGTAAGCAGTAAACTTGTGAATTCTAATTGTCTCATTACGCTCTGCATTTTATAAAAAATTGGGATACGAAAGATATGATATAATTTGAGATATGGAGTATCCAACAAAACTTATGCGACAATGCATGTTTTTAGGGATGACGACATTATGCACACCATTTTATCGGTAAAAGGTCAATTTGATGGAAACTGCAAATTTTTTTTAACGCACATTCACAAAACAACGCAACAGTGGATGGAAACTTGGCTAATGTCATTGTCGCGTTTGTATACATGCTTCAGACACCAGTCATGGCAAAGGCCTCTTTTTTCGCGACCCATATATAGTCCTACAACCATTTACATTCAAACAAGTCAAGCCAAGCATAAGAATACTTATATACAATGGGCCATCTTACTGTATTCTCCATTAAACCACTAAATGGCACAAAAATTCAGCTCAGCACTTTTCCAAACAACCGCTTTTGATCCTTGATTTTTGATCCTTGATCCTTGATTCTGCACTAATTTGATAGCTAGGCCTATGGGACGCTAATTAATTGGTTAACAGTTAACCAACAAGAATTTTAACCAATTAATCGTTTGCTGCATGCTTCAAAATACACTACAAATATATATATATTTTTAATGTGTTTGAGAGAGAAAAAAACAGGTAAGTCACGTATAAGTCGCATTTGATTGCATTCAGAAATAATACCGGTAAATAAAGTGAAATGTTATAATGTACTGCAAACATAGCTATAGGTTATTTTATTTCCCCTCACTCCACAACAAATCCTTTAAATTGAACGGTATTCAGAACAGATCAAGAATTAAAAAATATAAGTAGGCTATAACTATAAAGCCAAAACAAAATCATTTATTGAGAAACTGAAAGTAACCAGCATTAGGCTCATGTAGCCTAACTCTCATTTGAATCCAAATGTTTTCATATTCACGATGTATTTGGATGCTAAACCATTATTTATTATAGGCTTTGTACTTCACTCGCGTCCCAATATTGATGTGCAAAAATGTGCTTGGAAACACCACAGCGGCTATGCTCATGCTGAATGGCACGATTTGTAGGCTACTACTGACTATTTAAACTGAGCTGTGTAGCTTTTTATATGTTAGGTTGACTATTTTATTTTGATAATGAACAGGCTGCAATGTCAAGTTTGGCGTGATCGAACAGAGGAAACATAAAATAGGCCTACTCTGTCATTTTGGTCATACAGATAATAAGAGTAGGACATAGTTCAAAATTGCAAAGTGTTTACTTTCATTGTGCTATTGTAAAATTAAGAAAACAAGATGTGCTTTCTGTCGTCTGGTTTCCTTTCCGTGAACTTGTTTGAGGAGCGCCGCGGCTCACAAAAATGAACCTATCTCAGCAGCACAGTCGCACAGTTTTTTTTTTCTTTTTGTTAATCTGTTAATTATTTAAGTCAAATATATTTCGCGTATTTATTCCTTTTATATAGGCCTATAGACTGATTTTATGAAAACTAATTTTGTTATTTTTTTTATTTGTAATGTAGACTAACATTTTCCTTAAATCATCCTAGCGACCCATTTTTTAAGACCCAGGGTTTGAAAACCACTTCTCTAGGGGACACAGTGAGAGTTCGCATTCGAAAGGGAACCAAACATATGGAGCTGGTTATGTGATGCAAACATCAAAATAAATTAACTTACAAATCATGCACTATGGTAAAAAGTGTTTTGAGGTCATAATATAATATTGTGCAAGGAACCGCGTGAAAATACGTCTTTATCTGCCCCTGCAATCATAATTTTGCATGAAAAGACCTAAAAGTGCTTGCTGTTTTACTGCCTCTAGTGTTCATTTCTTACTTTGCATATTTTGTAATCGCGAGTAAAAAGTCAGAATTGCGTGATATAAAGTCGCAATTGCGAGGTTATAAAGTCAGCATTGCGTGATATACAGTCACAGTTGCGTGTTATACTCAATTTTGACTTTTTTTCTCAGAATTGGACTTTATAACTTGCAATTGCAAGTTTATATCTCACTATTCTGACTTTATAACACTCAATTGCAACTTTATATCACACAATTCTGAGAAAAAAAGTCAGAATTTTGAGATATAAACTTGCAATTGTGAGATAAAAAATGCAATTATCTTTAAAAATGTTTTTAATCTGTGGAAACAAGCTTCCATACAATTCAGCATATCCCGAAGTTACCAAAATAATTCAAGCGTAGTCACTGTTTCATAACATTGCGTTTGTGCCTGTTTGACAGATGTTCACTGTGACATTGCCTTTGTCACCCAATAATAAATGTTCCAATTGCTGTGTTTAGCTTCGGTTGCTTTGACAGCTAATTGTCACAACGATTGATATGTGCGGCCTCTGTTTTCCTTCAGGTCCTGTTTAACATCAACAAGCTTCAGTCTGCCCAGCAAGAGGAGGGCTGGTTTCGCCTGGGGCCTGACAAATCTAAACACAGTGAATATGAGTGAGTGTATTTGGAATTGTGGCAAATATGCACACCACCTAAGCAAACCTTGAACTTTGGTTGCCACAGCAACAAGTATTCACCTTTAACGGTTGCCTGTGGCAGAGAACATTAAGCAAATGGCACAAAGACAATAAAATACATTGGAAAAGGTGCAACTTTAGGCAGTTCCTGGGAATTAGTCTAAGCTAACATTGGAGGATTGTTACACACTCTTCACTCAGGCCCTCACAGTGTTACGCTTGTGTGTTTTGGTCCATGTGTTGACAGGAAGTATTAATCCTTTCCCTGGCTAAATCCTGGTATTTCTTTCTGTTCATTCGCTCTGTCTCCTCCTCCACCCGGCCCTCCTCTCCACCCATAAGAGATCATTTGGCCACGTGGATTGACAGTGGGGATTATATCTCAAGCTGGCACAGGAGGAGTGGGATGGAAAGGCTTATGTACAAACTCCAGTACAGGGGATTCGGTTGGGTGATGACAAAAGCAATGCGTCATCTGAGAGATTGTGCGAGTATGTAGGTAGATTAAGGCAGAGAGTGTTTTAGGGGACACGGCATCATGTCAGTGCGACAGACTTGTGTCCACATGGGCAAAGGAATCATTGACATTCATTCAGTCATTCATTTATTCATGCACTTGACTTGATTGAACTTACTATCCAAATCCTTCTATGAGTCATATAGTTCAAGCTCCGCATCTACACGGATAAATGGATCAGGCTTGAGCACCTTTCACACAGTGTTATTATGTAGACAAGGTGTAATATTGTGTAAATGTTGGGGGCAGATAAGGGAAAACGTTTTCAGCATTTGAGCATCATAAGCACAGTCTTTTTTTTTAATATTGCTAAAAATTGTTGGATCGTTCCATAATCATATCTTCTTAAAGGCCAAAAGATTGTATTTAGGGCATACATGGACTAGCTATCCATGATTTCAGGATTAACCCTCATGTACTGCCGAGATTTACTTGTTTGGGGTCACAGATTGACTTTATTGTCCTTAAATTTGAGGGTCCCAAGGGCTTTAAGTGTAAAAATAACAGTAGTAATTCCAAAATTAAAGGGTTGGTTTACTCTACTCCCCCTCATGTCGTTCCAAACATGTATTACTTTTTTTCTTACTTGGAACATAAAAGAAGATATTTTGAAGAATGTTAGTAGCCAAACAGTTTTGGTTCCCATTGACTTACATTATATTTTTTGACCAGTGGAAGTCAATGGGAACCTAAACTAACATTCTTCCAAATATCTCCTTTGTTTCAAAGAAGAAAGAAAGTCATACAGGATTGGAACAACATGAGTGTGAGAAAATTATGACATTTTCATTTTTGGGTGGACTATCACCTTTACCTCTTTCTTTCTCTGCAAACTCTTGTAATTTGTCATTTAATCCTCTGAACCAATTTGACAGATATTGTTGAGCCACTAACCCAAAAGTAATGTAGCATATTTTATGTACTTTTGAAACAACTTAATATGAACTTCAAATTATAGTTTATAGTTATAAAAACTTTAAAAGATTAGGAAAAGTTGTTTGGGCTATTAAAAGGGCATTGGGCTCTCAAAGACTAATTTTGTAAAACTCTTCTTAAAATGCTTTACAGTGGTATACATAGTTAAAAAAATGTGTCGATGCATTGTGAATCTAATATGACAATGACAATTTGTTGCAAAATGTATTAATTACCATAAATTAAAAATGGAGCTAAATCTACACTGCCGTTCAAAAGTTTAGGGTTGGTACGATTTTTTCTTTCTTATGCTCACCAAGGCTGCATGTATGTATTTGATCAAAAATACAATAGAAACAGTAATATTGTGAAGTATTACAGTTTAAAATAACATGCAGCTATACTATACTAAACTATATAACATATTATATAATGTTATCACAATTGTTTCAAAATTGGCATATTTTTATCTGCCTTGAATATGCTTATGTACAACCGTCTAAACAGTTTTTCCTTTTTTCTACTCTGAACAGATTTAAAAAAAAAAAAGATGGGAATTAAAATGTCACAGCCAATCCTGAACAAAGGATTATTTGACTCTATGTTTTTGCCCACATGGAATAAAAAAAAGCACTGTTTGATAATCATCACGTCCCTATATATATTTGCATCATCTGAGATAATTTTATGAACTTATTATATTTTGAGAGGATGCCCCAGAAGTAATGATTTATTTAAAGTAGTGATTTTTCTGTAGGAAGTTTTTTATACATTCTGATGTAATCCTGATAAAAAGTTTCCCATTAAGCTCCTATAATCTCTCGCTCCCCTTGGGTGATCCCCTCTCATCTCAGTGAACAAATCAAGCTGTTGTTGTTTTTGTTTATTTTCTCTTTCTCCTCTTTTCACTCCCTCACCGTCTTCTTCCTGATTGGATTTTTGACGGCCCACCATCTGTTGCCTGCTGTTCAGTGACTGGCTGTTATGGTGGCACTCGCCACACACACATACACTCTTCCAATTCCCACCTTCCCTCGAGTATTACCCATATTTACAGTGAGAGAGCATGTGGCTTATGACTGACTGACTGAATGTACAAGTTAGAAAATATTAATGCTAATATCATATCAAAATAATATTAAGATGTTTGAAATGTCACATGGATTTAAGGGGGTCATATCATGAGAAATCTATTTTTCTTAATCTTTCGAAATGAAAAGTTCCCACAGTTCTTTTCTTCTAAAGGATCCCAATGAACAAAGAAATGTTACTTAGGCATAACAGCAAAAAATGGCTTATTTAATTCTAAGATGATAGATCTTAATCAGGGTATTAATTTTTGACAGGAATGAAAATGAGGCTGTGAGAAATAGAAGTATTGTTCAATTGATTGTACTGTAGTTTAACAACCTACCGATTGTTTAGCTGATGAAACATCTTACTAAAAATCGTCAGTAGACAAAAACTCCATAAAACAGTTTTGAAAAAGTTAAAAAAAATTACATGTCATCTAGTCTTCATATAGTCTTTTCCTCACAGCCTAATTTTCACCCTAATATTAAATATGCCATCTACCCTGACTAAAGTCTGTTGAAATGGTCATAAAAATAAACTTAAAGGGATAGTTCACCCAAAACTGAAATCATTTACTCGCCCTCAAGTTGTTCCACACCTGTATGAATTTCTTTCTTGCCCATCAACTGTTTGGTTACTGACATTCTTCAAAATATCTTCTTTTGTGTTCAGCATCATCTATATTCTGAAGGTTTTTAAACTCATGTTATTCCTAAAAATGGAGAAAAAAATATTTTCTTTTTTTCTGGCTGTTGATAGTATTTTCTGATTTATGGAGTGATAAATAGAGAGATCCAAATTCCCTTCTGTAAAAACCTTGACCTCTAAAATGTCAACACAATGAAACAATAATTTTGAACTTTGCTTTATCCAATGTTCAGATTTTTGTTCTGGAAATGTATGCAAATTAGTGTGTCATTCTTATTTCTTAGTGCATGTTTTTATTTTTAGTCTTGAGTAATTCTCCTGTATTCATCAGAGCAGTATCTTGATTTCATGGGCCTGGGACAAATTTCGCCCCATGAGTAGACTATACCATACTGGATCTTAGTAGGCGCCCCTTTTCCAGGGTCAATCAAATTCTTGGTTGTCCCCCTTTGTACCTTGTACCCTTTGCCAATTAAACAGGTACAACTCTTGCAACCTTCCTCTAGCATTCCTTTTGTGGTTTGTGAGTTCTACATGGAAAGGGAAGCAATTAAAAGAAACAGAAAATAGGTCACAATTCCATTTACTTTACAGTACCAAGTAGGCCGTTCAGAGTACAGATAACTTTGGTTGAGTAAACACAGTATCAGTTTCTGCTTGTTTGGTGTGAAAATAAAACATTGATGCTCAACAGACTGAAACTGTTTCAAAACATAGTGAGCTGTGCAGAAGCAGTATATTAACTCATCATATACCTATAAAGGTGTTGGTAACTTAGAAGCGTAGTTCACCCAAAAATGTATATTTATTTTTTTGGATAAACTACCTCTTTAATTATGCCATTTTCTAAGGTAACTTATTTTGGCCAAATTCTAACGCAACATCATATGTATCTTTCATGGAGAAATGACTCCCAGAATGCACTGCTCAGTAGAAAAATAAATCCAAGGTTGTGGATGACACAAGCAAAATGTTAATTATAAATACAGTTATTAATAATAATAATAATAATAATAATAAATTAACTTATTATTCACTTTATTGCAACATGAATACTATCAATAAAATAGTTTAAAGGGTTAATTTACACCCGCCAAAATTCTGTAATAAACTACTCTTCCCTCATGCCGTTCCAAACCCGTAAGATTTTCATTCATCTTCAGACCATAAATGAAGATCTTCTTGATGAAAACTGAGAGCTTTCTGTCCCTCCATTGACAGCTATGCAACTGAAACTTTGACGCTTCAAAAAGTTCATAAAGAGATCGTAAAACGAATCCATATGAATTGAGTGGTTTAGTCCACATTTTCTGAAGAGACTCAATCACTTTATATGATGAACAGATTGAATGTAGGTGTTTATTCACATATAAACATTGATCAGCGATAAATAAACAGAAGCTCAACCGAACATGCTTGACACAAGAACAAACCTCTTGCTGAAGCTCAAACGTTTTGTGTAATACGAGAATGAACCACATTGGTTCTTGCGGAAGCTCAAACGTGCTGCGTAACACAAGAATGAACCTCATTGGTTCTTGCGGAAGATTAAAGGTGCTTTGTAACAAAGTTCGATTGTGGAGGAAAGGAAGAAGGCAGGGTCGGCTGTGAACTGGGACTCGTGGGTACTTTATTGACAAACTCAAATAATATCAACTGGCGCCACGCGCTCTCTCTTTCACATAGACACATTCTGTATCTCTCAACTCGGTTTCTCTGAACAGTATCTCCTCCTGGAACACTCTCCCACTCTTCCCACGTGTCCTCAGTCCGTCTCTCTCCTCCAGCACTGTTTGGGGAGCGGCTTTATCCGGTGTTTATCATCATGCACTTGACCTACTTTCTTACCGCTCGTCTCCTCATTCTCTCCACCTGTGCAGACCTCGCGAAACCACGCCCCCCTCGCCACATACCCCCACCGCCCGACTCAGGCCGGGGAGCCATCCGGCCTGCAGCCCCTCCCCCCCATTTCTGGAGAGGAAGTCCGCCACAGCCATCTGCGCCCCCGGCCTGTGGACCACCTTGAACTTAAAGGGCTGTAAAGCGAGATACCAACGGGTGATTCGCGCGTTGGTATCCTTGATGCGGTGGAGCCACTGCAAGGGGGCATGGTCCGAACAGAGGGTGAATTCCCTTCCCAGGAGATAATAGCAGAGAGTGAGGACGGCCCACCGGATCGCCAAACACTCCTTCTCGATGGTGCTGTACTTGGTCTCTCTCTTCGAGAGCTTTCGACTCACGTACAGCACCGGCCGCTCCTCACCCTCTATCTCCTGGGACAGGACTGCACCCAACCCCCTGTCCGAGGCGTCAGTCTGCAAAAGAAATGACAGAGAGAAATCAGGAGAGTTTAAGAGCGGCCCGCCACACAGAGCAGCCTTTACTTGGGTAAAAGCCTGCTGGCACGGCTACGTCCACTGGACCGTATCTGGTGCCTCCTTTTTAGTGAGGTCAGTCAGAGGGCTGGTGAGGTCCGAATATTTAGGTACAAACCTTCTATAATATCCTGCCAGCCCCAGGAACTGCCTCACCTCCTTTTTGGTCTTTGGACGCGGACAGGTTGCAATGGCTGCTGTCTTACTAATTTGGGGACGCACCTGTCCGTGACCTAAGTGGAAACCCAGATACCTGACCTCCACACGCCCAACCGCACATTTCTTCGGGTTGGCCGTCAGCCCCGCCCCTCTCAGCAAGTTCAGCACAGCACGCACATGCTGCATATGCCAATCATTACTATAGATGATTATATCATCCAAGTATGCAGCGGCATATGCAGTGTGCGGCCGAAGGATTCGGTCCATCAGTCGCTGAAAGGTGGCCGGTGCCCCGAACAACCCGAAAGGAAGCGTGACAAATTGGTGTAATCCAAACGGCGTTGTGAAAGCAGTTTTTTCTTTGGATAATGGAGTTAAGGGGATCTGCCAATATCCTTTCGTTAAATCCAGTGTCTCCGGTCCGAACCCATCCAGCTCCGGAACAGCTCGCGGTCCTCCTGTTGGGTGCGGACGAGGGACTGGAAACGCCGTTCCTGGTCGCCCCTCATGTCCATCAGGGCCTGGTGATGTTCCTGATGAAGGCCCGCGAGCGACTGAATAATGTCCGCAAACGGCGTGCCTGGCGGGCTTTGCATGATGGTAGCGGCTCCTTTCTTCCTTTCCCGGGTTTCGGCACCAGTGTAACAAAGTTCGATTGTGGAGGAAAGGAAGAAGGCAGGGTCGGCTGTGAACTGGGACTCGTGGGTACTTTATTGACAAACTCAAATAATATCAACTGGCGCCACGCGCTCTCTCTTTCACATAGACACACTCTGTATCTCTCAACTCGGTTTCTCTGAACAGTATCTCCTCCTGGAACACTCTCCCACTCTTTCCACGAGTCCTCAGTCCGTCTCTCTCCTCCAGCACTGTTTGGGGAGCGGCTTTATCCGGTCTCTCCGCGCCAATCACTGCAATTAGACACAGGTGTTTATCATCATGCACTTGACCTACTTTCTTACCGCTCGTCTCCTCATTCTCTCCACCTGTGCAGACCTCGCGAAACCACGCTCTCCTTGCCACATGCTTAGTAACACGAGACTGAACATCATTGGTTCTTGAGGAAGCTCAAACATGCTGCGTAACATGAGAATGAACCTCATTGGTTCTTGTGGAAGCTCAAACGTGCTGCGTAACATGAGAATGAACCTCATTGGTTCTTGAGGAAGCTCAAACATGCTGCGTAACATGAGAATGAACCTCGTTGGTTCTTGTGGAAGCTCAAACGTGCTGCGTAACACGAGAATGAACCTCATTGGTTCTTGCGGAAGCTCAAACATGCTGCATAATATGAGAATGAACCTCATTGGTTCAAAACGTGCTGTGTAACACGAGAATGAACCTCATTGGTTCTTGAGGAAGCTCAAACGTACCGCGTAACACGAGAATGAACCTCATTGGTTCTTGCGGAAGCTCAAACGTGCTGCGTAACACAAGAATGAACCTCATTGGTTCTTGCTGAAGCTTAAAGGTGCTGTGTAACACGAGAATGAACCTCACTGGTTCTTGCGGAAGCTCAAACGTGCTGCGTAACACAAGAATGAACCTCATTGGTTCTTGCTGAAGCTCAAACGTGCTGCGTAACACAAGAATGAACCTCATTAGTTCTTGAGGAAGCTCAAACATGCTGCGTAACATGAGACTGAACATCATTGCTTCTTGAGGAAGCTCAAACATGCTGCGTAACATGAGAATGAACCTTGCAGAAGCTTAAACGTGCTGTGTAACATGAGACTGAACATAATTGGTTCTTGCTGAAGCTCAAACGTGCTGCGTAACACAAGAATGAACCTCATTGGTTCTTGTGGAAGCTCAAACGTGCTGCGTAACATGAGACTGAACATCATTGGTTCTTGGGGAAGCTCAAACATGCTGCGTAACATGAGAATGAACCTCATTGGTTCTTGTGAAAGCTCAAACATGCTGCGTAACACGAGAATGAACCTCATTGGTTCTTGTGAAAGCTCAAACATGCTGCGTAACACAAGAATGAACCTTATTCGTTCTTGCTGAAGCTCAAACGTGCTGCATAACACTCAAGAATGAACCTCATTGGTTCTTGAGGAAGTTCAAACATGCTGCGTAACATGAGAATGAACCTCATTGGTTCTTATGAAAGCTCAAACGTGCTATGTCACACGAGAATGAACCTTATTGGTTCTTGCTGAAGCTCAAATGTGCTGCGTAACACGAGAATGAACCTCATTGGTTCTTGCTGAAGCTCAAACGTGCTGTGTAACACGGGAATGAACTTTATTGGTTCTTGCGGAAGCTCAAACGTGCTGCGTGACACGAGAATGAAACCTCATTGGTTCTTGCGGAAGCTCAAACATGCTTCATAACACGAGAATTAACCTCATTGGTTCTTGCGGAAGCTCAAACGTGCTGCGTAACACAAGAATGAACCTCATTGGTTCTTGCTGAAGCTCAAACGTGCTGCGTAACACAAGAATGAACCTCATTGGTTCTTGAGGAAGCTCAAACATGCTGCGTAACATGAGACTGAACATCATTGCTTCTTGAGGAAGCTCAAACATGCTGCGTAACATGAGAATGAACCTTGCAGAAGCTTAAACGTGCTGTGTAACATGAGACTGAACATAATTGGTTCTTGCTGAAGCTCAAACGTGCTGCGTAACACAAGAATGAACCTCATTGGTTCTTGAGGAAGCTCAAACGTGCTGCGTAACATGAGACTGAACATCATTGGTTCTTGGGGAAGCTCAAACATGCTGCGTAACATGAGAATGAACCTCATTGGTTCTTGTGAAAGCTCAAACATGCTGCGTAACACGAGAATGAACCTCATTGGTTCTTGTGAAAGCTCAAACATGCTGCGTAACACAAGAATGAACCTTATTCGTTCTTGCTGAAGCTCAAACGTGCTGCATAACACTCAAGAATGAACCTCATTGGTTCTTGAGGAAGTTCAAACATGCTGCGTAACATGAGAATGAACCTCATTGGTTCTTATGAAAGCTCAAACGTGCTATGTCACACGAGAATGAACCTTATTGGTTCTTGCTGAAGCTCAAATGTGCTGCGTAACACGAGAATGAACCTCATTGGTTCTTGCTGAAGCTCAAACGTGCTGTGTAACACGGGAATGAACTTTATTGGTTCTTGCGGAAGCTCAAACGTGCTGCGTGACACGAGAATGAAACCTCATTGGTTCTTGCGGAAGCTCAAACATGCTTCATAACACGAGAATTAACCTCATTGGTTCTTGCGGAAGCTCAAACGTGCTGCGTAACACAAGAATGAACCTCATTGGTTCTTGCTGAAGCTCAAACGTGCTGCGTAACACAAGAATGAACCTCATTGGTTCTTGAGGAAGCTCAAACATGCTGCGTAACATGAGACTGAACATCATTGCTTCTTGAGGAAGCTCAAACATGCTGCGTAACATGAGAATGAACCTTGCAGAAGCTTAAACGTGCTGTGTAACATGAGACTGAACATAATTGGTTCTTGCTGAAGCTCAAACGTGCTGCGTAACACAAGAATGAACCTCATTGGTTCTTGAGGAAGCTCAAACGTGCTGCGTAACATGAGACTGAACATCATTGGTTCTTGGGGAAGCTCAAACATGCTGCGTAACATGAGAATGAACCTCATTGGTTCTTGTGAAAGCTCAAACATGCTGCGTAACACGAGAATGAACCTCATTGGTTCTTGTGAAAGCTCAAACATGCTGCGTAACACAAGAATGAACCTTATTCGTTCTTGCTGAAGCTCAAACGTGCTGCATAACACTCAAGAATGAACCTCATTGGTTCTTGAGGAAGTTCAAACATGCTGCGTAACATGAGAATGAACCTCATTGGTTCTTATGAAAGCTCAAACGTGCTATGTCACACGAGAATGAACCTTATTGGTTCTTGCTGAAGCTCAAATGTGCTGCGTAACACGAGAATGAACCTCATTGGTTCTTGCTGAAGCTCAAACGTGCTGTGTAACACGGGAATGAACTTTATTGGTTCTTGCGGAAGCTCAAACGTGCTGCGTGACACGAGAATGAAACCTCATTGGTTCTTGCGGAAGCTCAAACATGCTTCATAACACGAGAATTAACCTCATTGGTTCTTGCGGAAGCTCAAACGTGCTGCGTAACACGAGAATGAACCTCATTGGTTCTTGCGGAAGCAAACATGCTTGAGCTTCCATTGGTTTACCACAACTGATGTGTGAGTCGATAAATGTTTATGTGAATAAAAGCCTAAATTCAATCTGTTCATCATATAAAGTGATCGTGTGGAGTGTTTTTTTTGTGTTGTTCTGCTTATAGAGTGTTTCAAATCAGACATTTCTGAGTTCATGGCGGTTCAGATGCTGCCTACGTGGGCAGTATGTTTGCGAGCAGAGCTTGTATCTACATTGAACAGCTGTAGCCGAGAGCCATTATTACTTCATACATTTCTGAAGCCAAATTGTCTCCAAATGCTTGATGTAGTATTGTGTTTTTCAGTTGGGTTGCCACGGTGTCCTCATTTTCTGTTCAATCATGACAGAGTTAGAAAGCACAGCCACCCACATTTACAGTAATAACATTTACTGTTTGTCTTTTTACGTATCGCTGAACAGAATAGGGTCCTTAATGGTGTCATTCTGCCTAATATTGTTTGTCTGTCATGCTGTGCTTTACTTCCTGGAAAGGTTTCACAGTTTTTTCCGTATGAGTAATGTTTTCTTATGTGAAACTACATGTTTTTTTGTTTTTTTTCACATTTTAATTAGAAAAAGAAGAAGCTGTACAGTATGTTTGTAACCTAATATAGTATTGTTGCGGTTCTCTTACTCTTTCCTAGAGGAACTCTGGGTTCTCTGCGGCTTCAGCTACGGCTTCGAGATGAGGTTGTGTTGCCATCCAGCCATTACAAGCCACTCACAGAGCTACTCAGCCAGTCGGTCGGCTCTCAGCTCAACGTGAGTCTGATGCCATTTGGACTGAGCCTTATCTCAGGGAATATGCCTGTGCATTATCTCTTAAATTCACATGACATATTCCTTGGAACAAGATAACAAGACATAATTTGGTATGGATTGTGAAATGCAGCATCATTGTTATCTGATCTCATTTGTATGCATGTGATGGATACTCTACTCGTGCCTGCATGTTAAAGGGACAGGTCACCTAAAAATTCTCACATCATTACTCATTATGTTGTTTCACACCTGTATGACTTTCTTCTATGCATGGAACACAAAAAGAAATATTCTTGACAATTTTTTCTTTTCCGTATGTTTTGTGTTCCAAAGTCATACAGTCATACAGTCCAAAGTCATACAGTTCCCTACTGTTAATAGGTTATCGTTTTAGCATTCACAGTGTTGTATATATTTTAAGTTCCTTTTAAGCATAACCTCATTTGTGACTGAAACGACTGTGTTAATTGTAGGGCAACTGGCCTGATTTCATCATGCTGATTGATGAGACCACTACAGCAGAGAGCAGACAGGAAGTAGCTAATAATCTGGTGAAGCTGTTTTTGGGTCAAGGGCTTGTCAAGGAGTTCTTGGATGTTCTGTTCAAACTGGAGCTGGAAAAGACTAGTAAGCAAATTAGAAACACATATGTGAATTATCCGTTTATTTTGAATTATTTTGGTAACACCCATATTAACAAAAACCTTTCTACATCTTATATGCACTGTGATGCTATTAATGCTATGATTTTGTTGTTGTTATCCTTCAGCTGAACCCAACACACTATTCCGCAGTAATTCATTAGCATCCAAGTCTATGGAATCCTTTTTGAAGGTAAATATACTTATTACTATACATGTGTTAAGTTGACCAGATTTTTTAAATGGAAACCAGGGACATTTCTTACAGTTCAGTGGTCAAAATATAATAATTGAAATCTTACTTGTTAATATCCATTAATTAAAAAAAACAACAAAAAAACAGGGAGAATACATTTGTCATCTGGAGTATGTTTGGTTCATTGTGTTCGGTTTTTGGTTTCTTTTTCATTCTTTTCTCTGTTACTGTTTGAGTTTGTTCTGCTAGTTTATTTCCATTGTTAATCGTTAGTTCCACACCTGTTCTTAATTCTGTTAATCACTTATTTAAGCTCTCAGTACTTTGTTCAGTCTCGTATTTGTATTATGTGGTTGTGGTCTATTATGATTCCTGAGTTCTCCTGCGTTTTCCGAGTTATATTGTAATGAAGAGTTTTTCCTGTTATTTCCCTATAGACGTGCGCATTACTACAGCCACACCTGCAAACCATTACAACATTTTTGTTTTTGTTTATTTAATTCTTGTGGGTTCCTTACACTGTTCCATATACTATAATGCTGGGTGAATTCTGGAGAGAGAATGCAGATATACATTTAATAATAATAATAATAATAATAATGACTTAAAGATACAAAACATGGGAACTAGGAAAACCGAACTGACCGAACCTAACAAACCACCATAGAAGGACAAGAATCAACAAAAAACATAGCAAACACTAGGGCACACAGGAAATACATGACACTATTATTATAATTAATAACTATTAAGATGTTTGTGGGTCATAATGACACTATATGAAAAACAAATAGAATCCATTGCAAAACAGTATTTTATTATAACAAAATGATGGCTTTACAGAAACAAATTACAAAAATAAAACAAAATATATAAAAAATAAGTATTAGAAAATATGACAAATAAAACTGTAACATTTTCTAATTGTATTTCATTTAACTTTGAATATACTGAAATTACACAACTTTTTTAACTATTTAAATGTTATTTTATGTTTGTGTATCCCAAATTATGCTCATTATTTTGGATTTTAGGTTCATTTTGATCACAAAGTTTGTGCTTTCTAATATAGTTAGTTTTTATAATTTAGTTTTTTTTTTTCATATCAGGCTGTACTTTCACTCTTGTAGTATAGTTAAGATGTGTGTGTGGGAATTACTGCTTTCGAGAACGTTTAAATTGTGTGCAAAACAGTTCGCACCCTATTTAGGCCCTGTTATATGGCAAAAACCGAGACTGTCCCAAGAAAACAAGGAAGTCTGGTCGCCCTAATGTGTAGCATGTGTAATAATTGTACAGAAATGAATCAATGTTCAAGACCAGAATCAAGACCGGGAACATGCATTAAGAAATTGAATAGCATTATTTGGATTTATTGTTAAATGTAATTTTTTTTTTTGTTTAACCAGCTTAAACCTCCTGCTGTTTTATTATATTTTATTCTAGTTTTCATGATGTGATTATATGCAGTATTACACAAAGGCACCATTGACTTTTGTCTTCATTTTTTTCACTGCAGGTAGCTGGGATGCAATATCTGCACAGGCTTCTGGGCCCCATAATAAACCGAATCTTTGAAGAAAAGAAATATGTAGAACTGGACCCCAGTAAAGTTGAACTGAAAGAAGCAGGGTAAGACAACTATGGCTTCCATTGTACATTTTTATGGTTCAAAAAGGTCAATTTCTCAGAATTTTTCTTGTGTCTTCTGGTATTATAGGTGTGCAGGTTTGCACCGTCAGCAGACTGAGTCTGATATTATTCAGCAGAGCTCCAGCCTCCTGCAGTCGTACCTGTCTGAGCTGCTCACCTCCATCCTGCAGTCGGCCTCCTACTGCCCCCTGCTCATCTGCCAGGCTTTCCATGAACTCTACCTCAGAGTGCAGAAACGCTTCCCTGACCCAGAGTACCGGGTCAGTGATATTCATTTTCATAAACGTTATTTATAGGGTCATCTGGGACATTCTGTGTCCTAGTGTCCTAACAATTCACTAAAATTTTTATTATGTACAGTTTTCAGCTGTTACCAGCCCATTTTTGCCTGGTAAAAATAAAAAATGTTTACAGTGAAGGACAGGTTCAAACTGAAAATGCTGTCATCATTTGCTAACCCTCATGTCATTCCAGACCTGTATGATTTTCTTGCATCTGCAGAACAAAAAATGAAGATTTAAAAAATATTTTGTTGTCCATACAATGAAAGTCAGTGGTGTCCAGTGTTGTTTTAGACCCTATTTACTTTTATTCAAAAGAGTTTAAAATATCATCTTTTGTATTCTGCATAAAAAAAAGGCATACAGGTTTGGAAATTAGTACATTTAGCAACAAACAGCAGTGCTGAATAAATCTGCATTTCTAAACAAATCGAGTGAATAATTCAATGACTCACTCATGAAGACATACACTTGCTTCATTCCTGAATGAATCAGCCATTTTGAACAAATCGGTTGAATAAATTATTCAATTGATGTGTCTCATTTCGAAGGCTGTGTCCTCTGGAGGTTGCATTTGTTGGCCACATAAGTACATTCCAAAGTCATAAAGAAATTACAATTTACATTTCACAAGGAATAACGGTCAATTTTATAATGGTTACTTTTCGGAAATGAAACATCCTTGATGAGGTACGCAGCTGACAAATGCGACCTTCGGAGGGGATTGTAATTACAGTATTATGCTTTCATGCAGTTCAAAGATGGATTTTATAAGATACTGGTTTCATTTGATTGGTAATAGCCCTAGTCCCTATTGTCTTAATATTCTAATATAATTTATTGATTACATTTAAGAATTTGACAAATGATCACAGATACATTTAATGAACAGTAAAATAAACATATTTAGATCCTAGTTTTTTATGACCTAGTTGTATATTCTTCCTCAGAAGGTGAAGTTCATTGCTGTGACCAGCTTCCTGTGTCTGCGGTTCATCTCACCTGCCATCATGTCTCCAAAATTATTTCACCTGCGTGAGAAACATGCTGATGCTCGTACGAGCCGCACACTCCTGCTACTTGCCAAAGTATGACCAGTTTTCAAGGAAACCATTGTTGTGAATACTAGTAACATATAATCTGAAAAGATATAGCATCATTGTCCATCTGTTATATCTCTTTAACATAACACAAATCAACCTCAGATCCTTTCATGTGATCCTTTCAGATCCTTAATGGAGAATAAAGTGTTGCAGTCATTGTTGCAATAACATTAACTGTTTAGGTCATAGTATAGTCGTGGATTATGAACTGCATACATTCATAGACCTCATTATGGTTAACATATTCCCTCTTTCGTTATTGTGACTGCCTGGTGTGTTTCCTCAGGCTGTGCAGACCATTGGGAATATGGACACTCTCGCATGTTGCTCTAAAGAGCCATGGATGATCCGCTTGCAGCCAGCCATACAGCAAGGCATCACCCAGCTCAAAGACTTCATCACAAAACTGGTCAACTGCCATGAGTCAGAAGGTGAGCTGCTCTAAATTAGTCATTAGATGAAAAATTGAGTGGATCCCCATGCATGGCTGGAGACTCATTCATACCTGTCATTTTCGATCAATCTTTAGATAATTAAGCTCCATTTTTTTTTTATCCTTTTTAATTTTCTTGTTGAAGCAGCAGGTTTAATCATGTAGTTCCCTCAAAAATGAACAGACCCTTAAGAGATGACCCTTAAGACAGTCAAGACCCTAATTTTATTCACTTGTCTTGCTCTCTCTCTTTGCTTTATTTTTAATACAGACCTTGAGCTTCAGACACGAATGAGTCTACAGTGTGGCACTATGGAGAAAGAAGGCTTCCTCTTCCTCCACAGGACCAAGGATAAGTGTATGCCCATGACATCACCCTTTAAGAAGTACTATGTCACGCTCAGTAAAAACACTCTGTCCTACTCACGGACACAACACTCTAAGGTAATTAGCACTGATGCGGTTTTGAAATTGTTATTGTGTTATTTATTTTTTGCAACCAGCAGAATAAACATGAAACATGTACATACAGATTTACATAACTATAGAAAATTGAAGACTTCAGAGACTTTGATCATGGGGCTCACAGGTCAAGTTGGTAGATGCGGAGCTTGAGACGGGCGATCGAGCCCTTTCTCTTGCCTTCTCCACCGACTGTCGAAAAGAAACGGGTCACTCAGTCTAAGTTAGATGACCGATACTTAACATCTGGCTGAGAGCAACCTCCCTGCTGCTATCTACCATTCTTCCCTAACCTCCACCTCCTCCAGGTGTCGAGGTCTTGGAGGAACTGATACTCTGTGTCAGACAGTATGAGCAATCATGGGGCAAATATGTTTCCCCCTCAAGTGCATCGTCATGATGGAAACCCACTAAGCCTTGTAGGGCAACATCCGCCCTTGTGGGTAAGGCTTACATGGCAGCAGATCAGGCTGGTGCGTCTCTTCACACCATGGTGGTCTTGCATGCCTACCAAGCCGACCTGCCTAATGACTTGGACTATGGTGAGGGATTGGCCACTGAGGCGGGGAGCTACTCAGAGCCACAGATCTCACCCTTTGTGCAACCAAACAGACAGCCTGTGCCATTGGCCGTTCAATGGCTGGTATGGTCATTATGGAGTGGCACCTGTGGCTCAACCTCAAAAGGATAAAAGAAAGAGACAAGGCTTTCCTTCTGGATTTTCCGATTTCGCCTTCTGGCCTGTTCGGCGACGCAGTCAATACCATCGTCGACAGACACCAGATGGCGACATTCAGAGAACTGATCGAGAGACTGAGCCCAGGAGCCGACTCCATCCACCAGCTGCTCCAGGCCAGGACCTAGTGACAGGTGGCAGGAGCAGAAGGCAAGTGTGGCGGCCCGCAGCAATGGGCTATTCGCCCCATCTTTGCTCATGAGCAATTCTTACATTCAGCGAATTTGCAAGAATTGGTTCATGATGATAGATCTAAAGGACACCTACTTTAACAGCAGACTCTGCCAGAACATATTCTCAGATTTGCTTTCGGGGGTGAATCATTTCAATATCGTGTTGGTCCTTTCAGCGTAGCACATTCACCAAGTGCATGGATGCTGTGCTGGCTACTTTGCGACTCCAAGAAGAGTGTACTTTCTCCAGCTCAGTAAACCACTTTTCTGGGAGGGGTGTGGGATTCGACTACGATGCAGGGATGTCTTTCTCCTGCACAAGTAGATTCGATCCTAGCTGCTATGAAAGATATCAGGCTAGGTCAGGAGCTTCCAGTCTTACAGGATCAGAGAATTTTAGGTCATGGCGGCAGCAGCCAACATCATTCCACAAGACCTTCTGCACATGAGACCCTTCCAGTTCTGGCTCGAAAGCAGAGGGATCCATCCTCTGAATCATCCCTCTAGTGCTCTACGACTTTGGAAGGAGCCATGTTTTCTGAACAAGGGCCAGGCTCTCTGGGCTTGCTGCCGTCACAAGACTTTAACAACAGACGCTTCCCTCACGGGATGGGGTGCGGTTCTCGATGGCCATCCAGCCAATGGTCTTTGGGGGGACCCTCATCATCATTGGCATATACATTTCCTAGAAATGATGGCAGTGTTTCTAGCATTGAAACACTTCCTCCACACCTGAGGGGCTATCATGTGTTGGCCCGCACAGACAACACTTCAGTAGTCTCTTATATAAATCACCAGGGCAGGCTGCATTTTCAGGCAGGCGCAGCAGAATCTTGCTTTGGGCAGAAGAGAAATTCAAGTTGTTGAAAGCAGTTTACATTCAGGGGCATGCAAGCTTGGGGGCAGATATCCTGTCAAGGCAGGGGCTGAGGCCTGGGGAATGGCGACTCCATCCACAAATAGTGGAGTCAGTATGGCAGAGGTACGGTCAAGCAGAAGTGGACTTGTTTGTCTCCAAGAAGATGATCCACTGTCCCCTCTGGTTTGGCCTGACACCTCCTGCTCCTCTGGGGCTGGATTCCATGGTACAGATGTGGCCAAGGCAGCATCTGTACTCCTTTCCTCAGATAGCTCTGGTCCCGGGGGTTCTAGAAAGGGTTCGCCTGGGCAGAGTCCACTTTTTCCTAGTAGCTCCATTCTGGCCGACCCGAGTGTGGTTCTCAGAATTGATATCTCTACTATACGGCATTACATGGAAGATTCCGGTTCAGAGAGATCTTCTGAGTTCTAGAGTCCCTTCCACCAGGAAGCTGAATGCCCTAAAATGGAGACTCTTTGTATCTTGGTGTGAGCAGCACCACCTGAACCCAGTCAACTGCGCTGTTGTGCTTTCAGCTAGCCACATACCTTTTGGATGGAGCTTCTTTCGGGAGACATCTTCTGGTGTCTCAGTTCTTGTGGTGCCAGATGGCTGAGGCCTATCTGTTGGTCACAAGTTTCTTCCTGGGACCTATCATTGGTACTGGGAGCATTAGCAGAAGCACCATTTGAGCCATTGGAGTTAGTCTTTGAAAATGCTTACTCTTATAGTGACTCTCTTACTAGCATTAACTTCACTTGAGAGAGTAGAAGACTTGCAGGCCCTGTCAGTAGCCTCTTCCTGCTTAGACTTTGCTCCAGGTGATGTCAGAGCTATACTGCACCCCAGACGGATTATGTTCCAAAAGTTACTTTTTTGACCACTGGTCAGTCAGTGGTCTTGCAGGCTTTTTTTGCTCCACCTCATGAGACACAAGAGCACGAATGTCCTGTCCGTGCTTTGAGGATCTACATCCACCGCTCAGGCCAGTGGCGTAAGTCTTCTTAGCTTCTCCTCTCCTATGAGGTGCATGGAATAGCTTTGCCTCTAGGAGTTAGGGCCCACTCAACTAGGAGTGTTGCGTCCTCCAAAGCTTTTGCTAGGGGTGCATCCTTGCAAGATGTTTGTGCTGGGGCAGGATCGTCTTCTTCACATACCCAGTCTTCAGGTTTTATAGTCTGGACCTCGATTCAACCCCAGGGTCTCAAGTCCTTCAGGGTTGACCCAGGCTCAGGCCGATCTGTGCAGATACACAGCTTTGTGGGTCAGGTGCTATCCCATGCAATCACATCCACTGTTGAGGCACAGTCACATGAGTTTTTGGTGCGCATCGAGGGATTTATTCGATAAATGCATTTCCATCGTAGTTTATGGGCATGTCTTCTTATCAGATGAAAAAATGTATCTGCCTCAGTTGAGTGCATAAGTTTTTTTATGCACATTTTTAGATTTAAATGCGCATCTTAGTGTTTCCATCTAGCGTTTTTTATGCAATATCCCAAAATGCACATAAAAATATGTGGATGGAAACATAGCTAATGTCAGTGAAGAGCATATTTTAGATTCAATATAAGCTTATTATTTTCTAAAAGTGGCCAAAAGTGTCTATAGAAACACCCATAAATACAGCATATAAGATATATTAACCAGGCTCTGTTTTCTGAAACTGTAGAAGAGCTCGTCTATTTCGCTGCCAAAGATCCGAGCGGTAGAGAAGGTGGAGGAGAAGTGCTTCAGTAATGCCAACGTTATGCAGATTATCTCATGTGAAGACTCGGGCCAGCAGGAGACCCTGTACCTCGACTGCAAAGTTAGTATTGCACTGGATTCACAAATAAAATGTAAATGTGGCTATTCATAGACACTGACTCAGATATGTGTTTGATGTTGGTGAGATTGTAAGAATGGGCCCTGAAAAACCTCAAATGGATTTTTTATGTCTTATTGTTTCATTGTTTTATACTCTTTGTCTCTCTGTTTGACTGTAGAGTGTAAATGAGTTAAATCACTGGCTGTCAGCTTTGAGGAAAGCCTGCAGTCACAACACAAACACTATGAGCTGCTATCATCCTGGCATCTATAAAGCAGACAGATGGAGCTGCTGCCATCAGAAGGAGAAATCAGGTACTGCAAATATTAGATGATCTATAAGCAAGCCTGGCTTGTATGGGTTGGTAAGATGTTTTTGAAAGAAGTCTCATATGCTCACTAAGGCTGCATTAATTTGAACAAAATACAGTAGGAAAACAGTAATATTGTGAAATAACATCACAATTAAAATAACTGTTTTCTATTTGAATATATTTTAAAATGGTATTTATTCCTGTGATGGCAAAGCTGAATTTTCAGCATCATTACTCTAGTCTTCAGTGTCACACGATCCTTCAGAAATAAGTCTAATTTGCTGATTTGCTGATTTGCTGCTCAGGAAACATTTCTTATTATTAATTTTAATGTTGAAAATGGTTGTGCTGCCTAATATTTTTTTTGTAAAAAACATAGCATTCAGGATTCTCTGATGAATAGAAAGGTCAAAAGAACAATAATTATTTGAAATAGAAATCTTAAAATTATAAATGACTGAAGATTGAGGTTGTTATTTAGTTCTAAGGTGTGTTCGACTTGAAGCAGCGCTGTGCAGACTGATCTGTGTATGTCATCAATGTACCGCGAGAACGATTAGAGAGCAGACAGCTCTGGATGCTTTCGAATCATTCTCGCAGTACTTTGATGTCATTATTTCCCTTGGTTTCTGATTGTCTTGTTAGTTTCCATGGTTACTGATTATGTTTGCCACCTATTTCGTGTTTAGTTTCTTGTATATATAGGGTGCTTCTCAAACGGAAGGCTGTATCCTAGTAAGGCTGCATATCATTAGGCTGCCATGTCATCAAGCGCCACTGAAGGCTGTCTCAATTTGAAGGATCCTTGGAAGACAGCCTTCATTTCACGTCTTCAGCTCATTCTGAAGGATGCGTCAAATTTATCCTTAGTGTTTTTTCAATCACCCACATGTAACTGGCGTAGGCCAGTAAGAGCTGTGTGTGTAAAGCCAGGGACACACCGATGGTCTGCCGTTGGGCAACGTTGGGCCGTTTTTGAGCATCGGCCTACTTCGTTTTTTCGGTGGGTTCTGCACCGCTGACTCTAGTCGAACACCGTCTGTTTTTTTGGGCCGATTCAACATGTAGAATCGGCTTCGGGCCATCGGTGAGAGGGAGAACTCTGATTGGCTGTTCAGTTTAACAAACGAGTCAGTGCACGAGAACAAGAGCAAAAGTGATGAAAGCAAGCAAAGAAGTCATGATGGCGCAGACAGAAGGCTGTTCTAGTTTTACGTCATCTTTCTTGAGCATTCTACTGTGCAAATATTTTCATAATAGCAAGAGCAGAGTGGAATAAAGAACGTGATCAGCATGATTGATATTCAAAACAGTAAGGAAGCGCTGCTTTATTTATGGTTGGTATACCTGCAGTCTTAGTTTCGCTTTCCCTTTTTGAATGACGAATATAGACGAATAAATCTACTTAAATAGACAGTTATCTCCTTTACACGCAGGCGCAGAACGCGTGTGCTAGTTGACAGATGGCTGTAGTTCTTTCGGTGTGTTCAAGCGCAGTTTTTCCCCCCCGATGCAGGCGATGCGAGGCGACAACACAGTCAGCTTTCATCAGCGCTAGTTCTGTGGCATCTGTTTGGTGTGTCCCTACTTTAAACCTCACTCCCCTGATCTCAAGAGGTGCTCTAGCGACTGATGCTAGAGTCTGTGGTATGTAGCCTCCTTGTTAGAGCGCCCACCTCCCACACCGGAGACCATGGTTTGAATCCCGCTCGGAGCAGGTTTGGTGCAATCCTGCAAAAATTAGTTGGCACAAAGCTTATCTGAAAATGTAAGCAAAACATTTTTTTTTTGCGGAGATGAAAGGCATACATGTTATCTTTTGTTTTGGTGTAAATTAATCACTTAACACTAAACTAATAATAAGCCAATTATAACCAATAATAAGCCACTGGGAGACCACAGACAGTTCTCTGTACTGCATTAATAAAAAGCTTAATGTAAAGTTAATGTAAATATTTTTAATAAAAAGTGTTTTTTCCAAAATTAAGTTTTAATAGTATTTTTGTGCCATGTGCACGTACTAGACTGTCTCATTCTAGTGTTCAATGCTGAGAAGTACTCTAGCCTAAGAAACCTCAAAAAGACCGCCTAGGATGCAGCCTTTTGTTTGAGAAGCACCCATAGTGCTGTGATGGCCTCCTTGGTTTGTCGGTTATTGTTCTTGTATTAATGCAAGCTGTTATGCTGTCTTTGTTTCTTGTGAGCTATTCAGTGAGATTTTCAGTTAAACTGCTTTTTAAAGGATCCCCTTTGCTGCTCTCCTTATTCATCTCCACTGCTACAGGATAATTATAAAGACTTATTATAAATGTCTTTACAGTCATTTTTTATTTATTTAGCAAGGATGCATTAAATTAAATTATTAATTTCTTTTTAAAAAATCCTACTAAACTGCACTCATTAACTCTTTGTTCACAGACCCAGGCTGTGATAAAACCAGACATGGAGTAACTCTGCAGGAGTGGTATGACCCACTGGACCCAGACCTGGAGGCTCAGCTTATCTACCAACATCTCAGTAGTGTCCAGCATGCCATGCGGTAATGTGGCATTAACGTACTGGTCCTGTGTATGAATTTATAAAAGTTGAAATTATTGATTCAAGCACATAATTCTATACAATACTAATTCAAATAGAATGTCAGTTTTCTAAATTTTTGTAAAATGCATGCAAATTACCTATAAGTCCAGGTCATCTAAAAATGATGTTTTGTACTTTTTTGCAGAGATAAGTATTTTAAGTTGAGAGAGCAGCTGGGAATTCAGGAGGCAGATTCAGTAAGAGGTAAGTTATCAAGCCTGCCGGGGCTTTTCAGACACTTTCTCAGTGTCTGAAAAAGTTTGATAAAGGATTCGGTCACTCTAAACCCCTCCTTTTCAAGAGCCTATTCTGCTCTGAATGGTCAGATGGCCCAATCTGTTGTGATTTGGTCTACCGCTTACAGCACGTGTCAGAAACGAAACGCCCACTACCATAGCTCTAGAGACTTCCTCGGCACTTGTATACCAAGCGGCAACCTCCCCCAGTTTCTCTTGAAGCCAATACGGAAGTGACTTAAACTGAGCCCCATGTTAAAATGCCCAACTTTACAGCAGAAAAAAACATGTTTACAGCCTGGTACAAATTGTGGTTTTGGTCTATATATCTAATTTTGCCCTTTATGACAACTGTGAGTGGGGTGAATTTTTTTATAGCTCATTAATTTACATTATATAAAGCCTTAAAGTTCTGCATAATTAAGGGCGTGGCCACTTTGAGTGACAGGTGGATAGCCATTTATCTGCTGTCTGTTAGTCATCGCATCACTTCAGCTCCGCCCACGTCCCGCCTCTTTGCCCATTTTCTGTTTTCCGGGAGTGACGCGCGATGATGCGCTGCTAAGATGGCAACGGCCAGCTCAACCCTACTTTACGCTTCAAAACTGCTCTTCAGAATCCTATGGGTGACGTCACAGACACTACGTCCATATTTTTTTACAGTCTATGTTGTATACACAGTGATACAAACAGTAACGCTGCCGTCGGTTTTACCGTATTAAGTCCTCATCCTTGGAAAGTGCATGTAAAGTGGATTTGCTTTTGCAATGCAGAAAACAGCATATTCTCGACATGTCAACAACACAAACCAAAAATAGTACTCCAAAAATATATATACTGCCTTGCACACCTGAATCAATCGTATGTGCGTTGGATGAAATTAAAATGTAAATAAAAAAAAAAATGTTTTAATGAGCAACATTTCAGTCAGTCGACCTTCCTCAGGCTTACAAAACAAGTTCAAGCACATTTCAAAACAGAGTACAATCATCTGTTAGTAATAATAATCCCCACAAATAAATTGCATATTGCTTTTACAGTGATTGGAAGCATACTGGATTGACCCTCTTCAAACTCTTTTACCTATGGCAGGGGTTTTCAAACTTTATGATGCCAAGGACCCCTAAATATGATGATCTTTTATGAGGGACCCCCTTCCTAAAATCCATCTATATATTTTTATGTATATGAAAAAAACAAACATTTAAACCGTTAGATAAAGTGTGACACAGAGACATTATAAATACAACATATTGTTTCCAAACTTAAATAGGCTATACTTAATGTTGGCTGTATAAACCTGAAGAAGAACATTTTCAATTAAAAATTATTTGTATAAGCAACTTTCACAATAAATGTATGTAAGCATCTTACTCTTACTGAGTTAAGAATACTGCCTTGCATTCCCAGTGAGCAAGATAAAGGGGACTATAGTGAGAAAAATGAATACTAGATGAATACAAAGCAAACATATACAATTCTGGAAAGTATGAATACAGCAAGAAAGGAGAAAAACATTTAGAAAGGAAACAGAATGTTCGGTAGACTTTATCCATTTTTTCTTTGTCTTTTTATTCTCTGAAATTTTCTGGGGACCCCTTAGAGCCTTCTGGAGGAACCCTTGGGGTCCCCGGACCCCAGTTTGAAAACTCCTGACCTATGGGACTTAACCCTTATGCTCTCCTCCCGTACCTGTAACAAATCCTTCCCTCGCGGGCCAGAATGACCTGAAGTCCTAAAATTACACTTATTCATTTTTTGTCCAGGAAAGCTTATATCATTTAAATTTTTTTCTTTTTTTTAATGCATTTTTTTTAAAGATTAAAAAAAATAATAATAATATTTACCTCTAAATGACTAGATTTGATCAATAATTGTAATATAAAATGACCCCGTTATATGACCACCCATTAATTTGAATGGGAATTGTGTAGATGAGGTGTGTGTGTACATGTGTGCATGTGAGTGTGTTCTGCATTGGCGATGTTCTATAGTCTCATGCCTTCATTTGTGTGTGTATTTGTTCTGGATTGTGACAGATTTTAAATAAAATTAAAAAATTAAAAAAAACATTTTCCCCCTTTTCATTATCATTTCATTTAATTTTTCCCATTCATTCCTATGGGGGTCAAATTGACCCGCAAGGGAAGAATTTGTTACTATTTTTATTACAACCACATAAACTCCTCGAAGTTTTGTGTGTGTGTGTGTGTGTGTGTTTTCCAAGTTTAAGTGCAACTAAAGTCTTGGACCACTCCGATGAACACTCAATTTTTAAAAATGAAAAGAAAATTAATTTCGGGTCAAAATTATCTGAGGAGAGCATGAGGAAATTTTGCTTAATGTGATGTTATAAAAATATGCCTATTATGGGCATATTTTATATTTTTGTAATATATACACTCACCTAAAGGATTATTAGGAACACCTGTTAAATTTCTCATTAATGCAATTATCTAATCAACCAATCACATGGCAGTTGCTTCAATGCATTTAGGGGTGTGGTCCTGGTCAAGACAATCTCCTGAACTCCAAACTAATGTCAGAATGGGAAAAAAAGGTGATTTAAGCAATTTTGAGCGTGGCATGGTTGTTGGTGCCAGACGGGCCGGTCTGAGTATTTCACAATCTGCTCAGTTACTGGGATTTTCACGCACAACCATTTCTAGAGTTTACAAAGAATGGTGTGAAAAGGGAAAAACATCCAGTATGCGGCAGTCCTGTGGGCGAAAATGCCTTGTTGATGCTAGAGGTCAGAGGAGAATGGGCCGACTGATTCAAGCTGATAGAAGAGCAACTTTGACTGAAATAACCACTCGTTACAACCGAGGTATGCAGCAAAGCATTTGTGAAGCCACAACACGCACAACCTTGAGGCGGATGGGCTACAACAGCAGAAGACCCCACCGGGTACCACTCATCTCCACTACAAATAGGAAAAAGAGTCTACAATTTGCACGAGCTCACCAAAATTGGACAGTTGAAGACTGGAAAAATGTTGCCTGGTCTGATGAGTCTGGATTTCTGTTGAGACATTCAGATGGTAGAGTCAGAATTTGGCGTAAACAGAATAAGAACATGGATCCATCATGCCTTGTTACCACTGTGCAGGCTGGTGGTGGTGGTGGTGTAATGGTGTGGGGGATGTTTTCTTGGCACACTTTAGGCCCCTTAGTGCCAATTGGGCATCGTTTAAATGCCACGGCCTACCTGAGCATTGTTTCTGACCATGTCCATCCCTTTATGACCACCATGTACCCATCCTCTGATGGCTACTTCCAGCAGGATAATGCACCATGTCACAAAGCTCGAATCATTTCAAATTGGTTTCTTGAACATGACAATGAGTTCACTGTACTAAAATGGCCCCCACAGTCACCAGATCTCAACCCAATAGAGCATCTTTGGGATGTGGTGGAACGGGAGCTTCGTGCCCTGGATGTGCATCCCACAAATCTCCATCAACTGCAAGATGCTATCCTATCAATATGGGCCAACATTTCTAAAGAATGCTTTCAGCACCTTGTTGAATCAATGCCACGTAGAATTAAGGCAGTTCTGAAGGCGAAAGGGGGTCAAACACAGTATTAGTATGGTGTTCCTAATAATCCTTTAGGTGAGTGTATATATATTTTTCTATGATTTTGAATTTTTTTTTTTTACATTTTACAAACAAAAAATGATACAAAAGGAAGACATTGATAGAGATGGTAACAATAAAAAATAACTGAACAAAACAGAAAAAAAATCTGAATCTGAAAAAAATATAATAATTGTGATAATAATTTATTTTGTATTTTCTCAATGAATTTTTATGTGGTGATTATAACTTAGTTGAAATGCTAAAATGACTAATACTGAAATAAAAATAAAGCTAAATAGAAATATTAAAAAGAATACAAATTAAATATGACAAAAGCACATAATGAAAGTAGTGAAAATGGCGAAATGAATGTAAATTAATAATTTCCATTTAATGTACCATTTGTTCTCCTGAACTGGCATATAGCGGCTTCCTATATCAATACATGACTGTTTTGATCTTACAGACCAGAAGAAAGCAGATGGACTATCAAAACTCTTCAGTATTCTCCAAGAACTTCATGATGCACATGCCGCAGTGGAGGAAGAGGAAAGACTGAAGAATAAAAACGTTTTCTTGGAATTGCAAACGTAAACAAAAAGAACTTTAGTTTGTAACTTTTTGTTTGCATTTCATAATTCACAGTGTTATTCAGTCACTAAGCTCATAAAGACAGGATTCAGAACGTGCTATTATTTGAGACACAGACAAGAAATCTAAAAAGTAAGTTGGATTAGTTCATGCATTTTTGAACTTTTGAACCGATTTTGGGTGCATAGATGGATATTTAGAGGGCTGTTATCACAATCCCTTTATTAAGGATAATCGTGGTGTGTATTTGGTTTTGAGGTAAGCTAAAGTGCAGCATAGTTTGAACTCCAGTAGGTTGGTAACCCAAAAACGGTGTCTTGTTGGCATTTCTGCAGGTTTTACATGCATTCAGACATGCTTTGTTTTCACTTTTTAATGGTATTAATCACCATTCTTCTTTCATTTAATGTGCTTTTGACTTTAAAAAGCTCTGTGGATATGCATGTCAGCTCTTCATTTGTACAATTTTTACATTCAATCAGTTTTATTAAAATGTTTCTATAGATTATAAAGATATTTGTTTTTAATTTATTTTGGGCCAGTCTAATCTATTGTGGAGGATTAGTTTCTTGAATCTAAATCCCAATACAACGTTGCCATTCCTGCTGTCTCAATGCCTTGTCCGTATCATGTCATGTTTTGGATGTATTGTCTTTTTATGATATGTACCCTAAACAAGTATGCATTGTGCATTTCACAAAAACCGTGTATTGCTTTTATTTCTTAAAAGATGGTGATAGTATTTCTCCACTAGGTGGCAATACAGTGCTACTTATTCAAAAGCTGAATTCCCTCGGTCACAGTATAGTAAAACATTATCATTCTTCTCTATTGGATGGTGTTTAAAATTCCTCTCCAGCCGTATTTAATTATGGCTACCTTTTAGTAAATATTATGTGCACTACACAAATCTCTAGCAAACACAATGCATTAATGTAACTGTAAAACAATAAGACTTTAATTGTTATTTAATTGTTTGATTTAACCCTCAACTATGTAGTTTAACATTGCAACTACATTCACAATGTTTAACTCGACAACTTCTTTCACTCACCTTCATGTTGAAACCTGTATGATTTTCTTTCTTGCACAGAAAAGTTGATTCATGCTGCCCAGTTGCATTAAGTCGCATGATAACGGTGTTAATAAAATTTTAGCCTTGCACATTCTGCAAAATATCTCCTTCGTGTTCCATGGAAGAAAGTGTAGTTTATGGCTTTGGAAATACAGCTGGAATTGTCTTTTTTATGGTATATGAAAAATCATTTTATATAATCACAGAGCATGTGACCAAGTAAGGTGACAGTATTTGGGCAATGTAAAATATCAGTTGAGTATATTATTTACTGAAACATTTGGACCACTTTATTATTGGTCCACATATAATTCAATTGTGCATTCATTTATTATTCATTACTCATTCTTGTTATTAGTTTGAGATTGATGTTTTGAGTATTTTGCATTTGCAGCTTATAAAGAGTCAGTTAAAGTGGTGCCTTATGTTTACAAGAAAGAATGTGCTGCTGTTTTCCCTTCAGTAGTCGTTTGAAATATGACCAGCACACTCTGTTATTTTCTCTTTCTCTCTCCACCTCTTTCAATCTTTTTTCCTCTTCCTGTGTTTTCTTTTGATGGAAACACATTATTGTGTTTCACTCCCTTCTGTAGTATTAAAGGCAGGCACTATTATTTCACATGCTAAAGAGGAGGAACTGGTTGGAGGATTTTTTTTGGGTAGTACAGCTGAGCTCTGTTGTTTATTAAGGATGATGCTTATTTTGAAATGGGAATATAGCATGCAAGAATTTTTGATTATGAGGAATTCAATAACTAACCCGTTGGTGATTTTTCCTCCTGGAAAGGGAGTTGGTTATACAGTAATATGGCTGGATCTTTATCTAAAATTCAATAAGGCTCTACTTTTCTGACCTTTTCCTTACTTATTTTAAAGCCAATTAAGCATGTTTTATTTTCCTCATGATCAATAACATGTTTGTGGAAGTGTGTTCATGCAGCAATCAATAAAATTGGCCTGAAAATTAAAACATCTCTCCTTTCTCTCTGTTCTCTGTTCTTTGGTGAATTGCTTTTGTTCCTTTTTTGTAAGTTGCTTTGGATAAAAGCGTCTGCCAAATGCATAAATGTAAATGTATCCTCTTTTAACATTGTGGAATATCTGTGGGATTCTTAAAAAAGACTCTTTTAAAAGTAAAAATTCGTTTCTAAAATAGTTTTAATGTTAATAGTTTTTATGGATCACACAAATAGCCTACTGTAGCTATTTAAGTGTAGGCTATTTAGACTTCATTTCAGGGTTGCAAAAACTTTAATAATACATAAAAAAGGTAATAGGCATATTTAATATAATCTTTTTTTCTTTTTTTTATCCTTTGTTTTAAAATCTCAATATTATGTGTCAGTGCAATTTTGGTCTTTATTCATTAATTTAATTCATGACCGGAAATGCATAAATTCCACAGCAGCTGGACTTGTTTTTTTTGGGGGGGGGGGGGGTTGTTTCCGGAATTCGTTGCAGCCAAGATTCATCTTATAAAAACATGCTAACAACAACTTAAATAAAATGTACATTAAACAACACTAAATAATTTACATATCTTGATTTTTGCTCGCCGTAATACAAATTAATCAATTTTACGAAATGTACCTATATATTTATTTAAATATATATGTGTTGAAAAAACTCTCATACAGCCAAGTCGTAAACATATTTCCAGTGTGATCGCTGTTGTAATTTATTTGGCTAAAATAACTTCGCTCATCAGTTGAATTCGGAAAAGATGTCCGAAAAGACCGGTATTGTTCTATTCAATTGTCCAATTCATTGAAAAGATTCGACTCAATAGAACGATTCGCGAATCGGACATCTCTAAACGGCCCCCCCGCCTGAAGGTTCTTACCCCTCCTGCTTAATGACCCTCATCTATTCAAGAACCATTTGCTCACCACTGACACACTTTCAGGACATTTCTTGGCGTTTGTGTAAAAGAGCTTTCCTAAAATGTGCCGGTGTCTGTGAACCTCGCATCCTGTCCCACTCCCGCTGCCAGCTTTAGCTCAGCATCCATATTTTTCGCATCCGTGTGGGAGAGAGAGAGAGAGAGAGAGCGCGAGCGAAGGGAGTGGCAGACGCTGACAAATCTCATGCCGGGAAGCCGACTGAGCCATCCCTGCACAGATCATCTAAAGTTCGCCGGCTCAGACTTCTTTTTAATTCACAGGATTTGGACTTCATAAGGTAATAGTGCCGTTTGTGAGAGCGGTTCTCGTTTGTGTTGCTTGACAGGGGCGTGTGAAGACGGTCGCGAGCACGCCGCAGTGAAGAGCCAAAACAATAGAGCAGCAGAATCTACGGCGCAGAAATGAGCCAGCACACTAAACTTCCGCCTCTTTTAGGATACATTATACGATTTATGCTGCATTAATCTCTCTTTTGAAGTGGAATTCACGTACTGAGTTTTTAACGGAGCTAATTTGGGGTTTGGAGGGTAGCTGTGGTGACAGCATGTCGAAACTGCCGACCTCAGTGGATAATGGGTTTCTTTTCACAGATATGCTAGAATGACCTTGCTATATTACTGATTTATCACTCGGGAAATATTGCATTAGCTAAAACCACGCATTCACAGTCTGTCTGTGTCGATTACATTGTTACAGCTTCATTCAAACAATAAAATGTGATTTTTGTGTCCTCCTTTGCCCTGAAGCCTCATATTATTGATGCTGTGGCTGCTGTTAATGAACTGACATGGGCCATGCAAGGCCATTCATTTAGCAAATTGCACCCAGTCAATAGGATTTGTGTATTGGCCTTAGCCTCCCTGTTTGTGTTAAATGCTCATGATGGTTGTATTCAGTCCCACAGGTAGAATGGAGAGGGATATCCGCCATCCTCACATTTAGTGCCTCGATTAAAAAAACCAACCCTTAAGCTGTGAAACTTAAAGTTTCTCCAGTGGACATAATGAACATGCTGAAGTCCAGTGGCTTGAAGATCCCTGGCAGGGGTCCTAAACACTCCAGTCCAGTGGGACGAACAACTGCTGGCCCATCAACCAGTCCTGCGGCTCAAAAAGACAGTAAGTCAGCTTCTTGTGTGCCTCGCTTGCCTCCAGACCCTCTACAAGCAATGATATGTCTCATCATATTACCCATTACTATAGGACCAGACAGAATCTGCAGTTATTTCTGCACCAGTGTTATTTTAGTATTATTTATATTCTATTATAGTATGTATTAATATTTTGAATTGGCTTTTATTTTTATATTTTCATTGTAATTTTTATATATATATATATATATATATTTATAGCTTTTAATATTTAAAGCTTTTAATTAATTAATTAATTTATTTAATTTCACTTAGGGTTCGTAATTATTTGCCAAGGCCAAATTTCTAAAGTTTAATTTTTTTTTTTATCTAATGTTTAGATTTTATTTTATTTATGCTATTGAAAATGACTTTAATAGCTTTAGTTTTAGTTAATAACAACACTGTTCTTTACTGATTTTTTTTTTTTTGGGTGGGGAGCAGAATGGTTTTGAGCATAGTAAAATGCATTAAACAAAGCTAAGAGAACCTGCCCATAATAAACAAACCTTAATATTTCATGGATTTATTGAAGCAAGTGAACTTCTGCAGAGATCTGTGTCACTTTCTTCTGAATTCTATGGTTGCTTGTTACCATTAAAATACTATCATAATTTTTTTAAACATTTTAGACATGTTTATGTAAAATGCTATGGTATATGAGCAAGGGTATCATTCACTACAATGGTCGATATCAAAATACCATTGTTTTATCATCTGATACCATCACTGTACCGTAGAAACGCCGCAAGTACCGTCAGTGCAGAAAATTCAGCTTTGCCATCACAGGAATAATAACATTTTAAAATATATTAAAATAGAAAACTACAATCTTTTAAATTGTAATATTTCGCTATGTTACTGTTTTGACTGCAGCTGGGTGAGCATAAGACTTTCACTGTTTTCAAAACTAGAGATGTATCGGCTGATTTTTTTATCAATTTAAAACCATCGGCTATAGCATGAAAAAGGCCAATATATAACAAATTGATGGTTTATTAATTAAAGGGTTAGTTCACCCCAAAATTTAATTTCTGTCATTAATTACTTGCTCTCCAAAACTGTAAGACATTCGTTCATCTTCGGAACACAAATTAAGAAATTTGATGAAATCTGAGAGGTTTCTGAACCATTCATAGGCAGCAACGTCATTGCAACTTTCAAGGCCCAGAAAGGTAGTAAAGACAAAATACTTGTGCACAAAACACCCCAAAAATAACAAGTTTTGAGTAAACACAGTGCAGCGCTTCCAGGTTCTACGTCATTGGCTGACGCTGTTCACATGACGCAGGAGCTGGCCAATAATGAGCCGGCGTTCTGACGTAGAACCCGGATGCACTGCACTGTGTTTACTTGGTGAACAGTGTAGGAGACTGACATGGAAGAGAAGAGATTTAACACGTTATAAAGTAAAATATCAATATTCAACTTACGGAAAAAGCATAAATAGCGTGACGTCGAACGTAGTGTAAGCGTTTTGAACAATTTGATTACTCTTCAACTAGATGTGAGCTTTATACAAAATGGTAGACCATTTGAGAAGATCAATGGGTGCAGATCATCCTTGACAGTTTGATCTGTGTTGTGGTTTATTGTGATTAATGTGGTTAATTATCTTTCGAGTCTGATGAGAAGCACTGACACTGGTGACACAGACATTAGTTGCATAAATCACAGTGAGCTAATCCCTGACCTCACATCCAGCCACAACGAGACCAGACCATGTTGTTTACATTAGTTTGTGTGTCACCCAGAAGGGTGTCATGGCTCAAGCAGACTGTGGAATGCTTTGTTCGTAAAACACACGCATACAGGAAGTGCAGTGAAAATCAGTTGTGCTGCTGCTTAAATAAAGAAGTCATCACACATGTTATTCCTAAAGGCAAGTTTACAAAGCCATTTCACACAAAACTCTCATTTATTAAGTCTTTCTATATCAGCGTTTTGATTTTCTTCAATCTGTACTAATGTGCATGTGCTGTACGTTTAACAAAAGCAGCTCATGATATTTATAACTGTGATGGTGAAATGTGGTAACCTTTCTTTAAAAAAAAAAAATCATACCACGGTAATAATGTGTTGTGTCCTGTGGTCTAATTCTACCCGTCTGTCATACGAGCGTATGCACTAGCATTAATCATAGTTCTTTGGCTGTTCTCACTCAGAGACCAAAGAAGAAGAGTGTGTGCTTGTGACAAAATGTGACTTCAGGAATGCACTTCAAAGTATTTCAGGCTCAGTTAATACTTTTTTTAGCTAGGTTTCATAAAAACACGTTCATGCAGACATTTTTGACCATCTGTATTGATTCAGGCAGGGTTTCTGCAGGTCTTAAAAAGGTTTAAAAAAATCTTAATTCACCCTTACAAAGGTCTTAAATCAGAGAGGAAGCTCTGATTTAAAATCTTAAATAAAAGCTTCCTCAGTATTTCTAATACAAATATCTAAACTTCTTTAAATCAAGATACATTTACTTGAGATACAAATGCAAAATGATGTCTTGAAAAATTTTAACAAAATGAAGTGATTTATGCTAAGTGAGTTAAATCATTGTGTTTCTTTTTTGACATTTACTTTTACGGAACATATTGACATTGTTTCCCCTTTAATTTATTCCTTATATTTTCTTTAAAAAGTCTTAAATTTATCTTCATAAAGCCTGCAGAAACCCTGTGCTTTGTATGACCTGTGTGTGTTTAACTTGAATCCATTATTGCTTACCTTGACTTCCATGATTGTAAAAGATGAATATTATTTCAATATTGTGGATGACATGAATGAAAGGTCCTGAGTAACATGCATTTTCATCATCATAAATGAGGAGCAGCTGCTAAAGAGCAAAAAGTCCCATATCACAGTTACAGAACAGATTATTAAACACATGGGTGGTTGATATTTCAGCATAAAATTTAACAGAACATAAAAAAAATCTGAATATGAAAGTATTTAATGGTGCTGCACACATCTTGAAAAACAGTTAAAGGTGGGGAAATCGCTTTCTGGTAACCGATGTTGATATTTCAAATCACAAAACAAACACGCCCCTATTTTGATAGCTCCGCCCCACACATACGTAACCTAGGCAACGACTATGGCGGAATCTATGTGTTACTATGGTAATCCAGGTCGAATGTTCAATGAAAAAATCATCCCTTCCATGCCAAAAATAAAAACCGTTCCAATGAACAACTCGATAGCATGACCGTCCAACTAACGAACATATTACAATTATGACAAAATTAGAGAGCTATCGATCACGAAAAGAGGAAACGAACATATATTAGGAGTATATTATCTTACTTGCCGGACACACTTTGGGAGTTGACGTTTGAAACGGACAGTGAGGAGGTTTAGACGCTTATACAGTGTGGAAATTAATGGGTAATTATCATAGAACAGTGAACGACAATACAATCGCAAATGGACAAACAAGTGAACATGACACACGAGCATATTCAAGCAAAATTATATTAGTAATTATATCAGCATATATTAGTTCTGTGAAACAAAACAAAATCAATGTTACTCGCCTATCGAGAAGAAATAAAGCAACCTCGAGTTCACTCCTTGAGTTCTCTCCAGCGCTGGAAAGCTGATCCGATATTTACACGGGTCCTACTTCTTGTCTGATCGTAAGCCTTCTTTTATTCCACAGAATTTATTTTTTTATCTGCCATCTCTCTTTCTGTCGTCGCTCGGCTGATGTCCGTCCTTTTGAATAATGACGTGCACTGAGCGCTCTCTTCTCCCCGTCATTAGTAGACACGCCCCTTACTGCTGATTGGCTATCAGTTTGTTATGGTACTCGGCCTAAAGCAGTTTTGAAATAACACTTACCCCACCTTTAAGTATATACACCGATCAGGCATAACAATATGACCAATATTGTGCTGGTCCCCCTTTTGCTGCCAAAACAGCCCTGACCCGTCGAGGCATGGACTCCACTAGACCCCTGAAGGTGTGCTGTGGTATCTGGCACCAAGATGTTAGCAGCAGATCCTTTAAGTCCTGTAAGTTTGCGAGATGGGGCCTCCATGGATCGGACTTGTTTGTTCATCACATCCCACAGATGCTCGATTGGATTGAGGTCTGGGGAATTTGGAGGCCAAGTCAACACCTCAAACTCGTTGTTGTGCTCCTCAAACCATTCCTGAACCATTTTTGCTTTGTGTCAGGGTGCATTATCCTGCTGAAAGAGGCCACAGCCACCAGGAAATACCGTGTTCATGAAAGGGTGTACATGGTCTGCAACAATGCTTAGGTAGGTGGTGCGTGTCAAAGTAAAATGTGATTCATCAGGCCAGGCCACCTTCTTCCATTGCTCCGTGGTCCAGTTCTGATGCTCACATGCCCACTGTTGGCGCTTTCGGCGGTGGACAGGGGTCAGCATGGGCACCCTGACTGGTCTGCGGCTAGGCAGCCCCGTACGCAACAGACGGCAATGCACTGTGTATTCTGGCACCTTTCTATCAGAACCAGCATTAACTTCTTGAGCAATATTGAGCTACAGTAGCTCGTCTGTTTAATCGGACCACACGGGCAAGCCTTCGCTCCCCACTTGGCCATTTTTCCTGCTTTTAACACATCAACTTTGAGGACAATATGTTCACTTGCTGCCTAATATATCCCACCCACTAACAGGTGCCGTGATGAAGAGATAATCAGTGTTATTAACTTCACCTGTCAGTGGTCATAATGTTATGCCTGATCGGTGTATTATCTATATATATAAAAAAATCTAGGCTACACCCTAAAATGGCATACAGGGTGACAGTTCATTTATTGCATTTTATCACTTTTAGAAGAAGTTTACAGTTATAATGTACAGTTTTTCTCTTCCTGGAAACAAACTAAACTATTGATGACTCATGTTGCACTATAAAGATTTTTGTCCAATCAAATGCCTTCTAGCGTGAGAATGTCTTTCCCATCTGTGACTAACATCAAGTAGCAAATCAATAGTTGATGGCTGTGATGTAACTAATGCCTATTAGCTATTTAAAATAGTACAAGACTTTTGATATTCTCCATCCAAACTTTCAGTTTCAATAGGAAATACATCAACATAGGAAGGAAAACTAGTCTCTTTAAATGATTGTGTGGCATTTTAGGCTAATTGTTTGAAATTAAAGTATTTTAACTGTTGGTGAGATATTTTCCTGCATTTTGGAGTAAGAGTTTTGCAGCGTTTTACAACCAGAAACAGTTTATCATTATTTTGTCTGTCATAGCAAATAACATTGTGTCACACCAATGTTCTCAAACTGTTATTACAAAAATGGAATCCAACATACATCCATTGGTCAATATACCACATTTAAAAATAAATACAAACAAATCATTTCACACCACATTTTGATATTTAGTTTGAGCACTAATTTTGTAAACTATACTAATGCATGAACCTGTTAATAATATAAACATCCTTTAAATGGTTAATTTTTTTAATCTATGACTCTGGTCTTGTAAAATGGCATGTCAGCCGCCCACAAACTGTGGCTCTGTACACTCCCCAAACTAGAGTTTTCCCTGCAGATTTCTTACATATGCAGTCCAGGCACAGGAAATGAGTAGCATATTGATTCAGACACAACGTCATGTCAGTAGCTTTCAAAATGTTTTTAGGCCAAAGAATTGTTTTATATGAAATCTTTATGAATGCTTTCAGTAGTAGTTTTGCTTTAAAATGGTGCCACATAGTTTCTTCTTCATCTATTTTCTTAGTCTAGTTCCTCTTAGTTTATCTCAGCCTCAGACGGACCACCACTGGATCATTTACACACTGTCTGATGGATCATATAGACTGAAATGGCAAGAACTGGTGAAACCGCAAGTTCCAATCTGACTGCTAATGAAAATTAGCAAGTCAGGAACTCACAGATCTTCATCAGTTCACCAGAAAAAGGTCAATTTGGACAAAATGATCTGATATTTTCCCAGATATTATCATCCAGAGCTATCTCGTCATTTGAGGCTTGTTTGTTAAACAAGATTGTATTTCGGGATGCTGCGGGAATAAAGCTAACAGCATAAAGTACGCTTTTTTGCCATATTTTATTTTAGATATGTTAGGAAAGCAAACTTGCCAATTCTGCATTGGGGTGGCATGCTGAGTTGCCTAACATCTTGTCGGTCGCTTTCTCTGACAGGAATTAAAAGGTTCCCAATGCTATGGCGACATTGACATTAATTGCTGCTCATTGCCTGTGCAGATTTTTGTGTGCTTATCTTAACATCTTATGTAGACAAATTTCCTTGTTCCCATTCCTCCTCCAATACGACGCATTTGTAAATGGACATTTTCTTTGCGGTCCCGCAACTGAGGGATGAAATTGATAGAACAAGAAAAACAATCATTGCATAGAGTTCATCTTTCAGTTCAGTATATGATTTTTCATTTGACATCAGTGTTCATATTGACAAATCTGTCAATATAACGTTATGTAAAAAGATAGAATAATGATTGGTCATTTCACGTCATTCAGATGGCACCTTCCTAAGTGGGCAGTTTGTGGCCAGAACACACAATGTGCACCAGACTATATTTAAATAGTTACTGTTTCAAGTAGAATAGCAAAAACACGTTTTTAACCTAGTTTTATGAACATTCCCCTTGTCTGTCATTGGTCGATCAAACAGATAGTCCCGCCCTAAAGTCAAACCATTGCTTGGGTCAATGTTGCTGTGTTTGGCTGGTTGGGATGCTCAAGTATAAGCAGAGCTGTGTTGTGCTTTTTTTCAGGGAATCAACCTACATTTAAATTTTTTCTAATTAAATTTTTACTTGCATATTAAACTGGGAAAAGAAAAAAAAGATCTATGAAAAAGTTATACACATTATGAATCCAAGTTTTTTTGTTATCAGGAGATATATTTCCATTTTGAACTGAGAAAAAGACAGAGTGTTTGAGGTGGAGGAGTAATCAGGACACCACAAAGAGCTTCTGAGATAGAAGTTTGTGTGTGTGTGTGTGTGTGTGTGTGTGTGTGTGTGCAGGGGGCGGTTAAAGGCTGAGCTGGGGTCATTGTGTTAGCTTGTGCTGCTGAATGGTGGGATTGAGATGGTGGGAGGAGGAGTGCAGGCACAATAGTGAAGTGAGGCTTGTGTTCTTCTCTTCTTCCTGCATCACTCCTTTTCTTTTTTTCCCCCCTCGCTGATCTACCGTTACCGTAGCAACGCAGCCACATGGGCAAGCAATGCACCAGAGCTTCTGCTCAAGCCCCGCAATGGGCCGGGACTTCCTGAATGGGCCTAGTTTTCCCTAACATAGCATAGTGCTAGTGTACTCCTATTTTGAGTCCTGGCACATGCACAGACACACTCCTTCCGCTTATGTTTCCCTGCACTGCGCTGAGTGTGCTTCACTGCTGTGCTAATGTGTAATGGACATTTTGGATTGTAATGGTTCATCAGCTAGTGAAACAATGGACTAGCGCATGCAAATACTATAGTGTAATAGTTTATATACAGCTCTGGAAAAAATTTAGACCACTGCAAAATGAGCAGTTTCTCTGGATTTACTATTTATATGTATGTGTTTGAGTAAAATAAACATTTTTGTTTTATTCTATAAACTACTGACAACATTTCTTCCATTTTTTATTTAGAGCATTCAATTGCAGAAAATGACAACTGGTCAAAATAACAAAAATAATGGCATGTTTTCAGACCTCGAATAATGCAAAGAAAACAAGTTTATATTCAATGTTTTGGCTTTTAAGACTAATCTAAGCAGTTTATGCAACTGGCCAATGGCACGCAAATTCAAGCAGCTCAGCTTTCTTTGATGGCTTGTGACTTTCAATCTTTATTTTGATCACATTCCAGGGGTTTTCAGTGGGGTTCAGGTCTGGAATTTGGGCTGGTCATAACGGGGTCTTGATATGGTGGTCCTCTTTATCCACAGCTTGATTGGCCTGGTTGTGTGGCATGGAGCATTGTCCTGTGGGAAAAAAACAACTCCTCAAGAGTTGGGGAACATTGTCAGAGCAGAAGGAGGCTGAAATCGAATCGGACTGATCTGGGAACTGAAATACTTCACAATCAGGGCTTGACATCTGCCAAACTGCCAAATGCGTGTGTATTTCAGCAGTGGCGTGTAATGCAGTCACTCCTACTAGCCACTTTGGTGGGTGGTATTTAATATATATATAAAAAAAAAAATTCAGTTGTAGTCTTTTAAAAAATTATAGATTATATAGATTTTTCGATACTGAAATGTCTTCCAATACTCATTTTCTGCAGAATAGATGCACGATACCAGCAAACCCTCCTCTCCTTACTAACTCGTTTAATTTGCTCCAGATGAATATTGATGGTGTTACAGGGCTTAAATTTCGGCATGGGGATGCTCATATTGCGCATTATTTTACTCATTCCCCGCGGATTTTGTGTTCACACCCAAAGTGCGCGTGCATAAAGCCACCTCTCAGTGCTAAATTGAGCCAATCCAACTGAAAAACTGGGAATTGCAAGAGGCCCCACGATACGATATTATTGCGATACTTAAGCCACGATACAATATTATTGCGATATGCTGAGTATTGCAATAACATATAAATACGGATATTATGAATCATCATTTTACTTTCGCTTTAGAATTAGTGCCAATTCGGGGGCAGCAATTGCTTGAATGGTGGGTTTGTTGTTATTCTTAATGAAAAACACAACAACAAAACAGTACAATGACAAACTCACTTTAGGCACTTTTACATTGTGCATTGAAACAAAATCTTCCACCGTCGTCTTGTCATTCAGCTGCTCAGTTTAATTCAAATGTAGTACCTATTCAGACAGTATGCGATTTTCGGAAGCAGAGATGGACTTTTAGCTTGTTTCTCATTGTTTCTTGTGTTTCCTTGGTTGTCATGGTTGCTAAGTATGTTTTCATTGGTTGTTATGGTTACTCATTGGTTCATTGATTAACACACACCTGCTCCTTGTTTTCATCATTAGTTTGTTTATGCTGCCACTTGTTTTTCTCCCATGATCATCTTCGTGGTTATTCTTGTGAATTATCTTCTTTGTTTTGTTTATAATAATAGTGCCTCAATTAGATCCTTTCTTCTCGTTTTGCCTGACCCGCCATAACACAAACTTATTAAAATTACATTTTTAATGAAACCTCAGAGATTTCTGTTCCTTGATTAAAAGTCCATTCCACTAGAAAAACTTCACGAAGACAGTGAAAGTAATCCATTTGAATCAAAACTTCTTAAGTGACACAATCACTGTATATGATGAACAGATTTAATTTAAGCTTTTATTCACAGAAACATTGATCAGCTCAAATAGAGCACATCAATTATGGTAAATGGAAGCTCAAACATGCTTGAAGAACCAATGAAGTTTGTTATTGTGCATTAAGCAAGTACAGTTGAGCTGCCACTGACCACTAGTTTTTGTATTCTAGCCTGTTTTTTGCAAAAGAGAAGATTTGTTTATATATTTCCATTACAGCTGATATTTACACATCTGCTACTGTGTGGTAAACTACTGACCTCAATGATATTTGAATAACATCCAAAATTCTCTACGTAGACAGTCTTGTCACCTCTTAGGAGGAAAACCAGCCCAGTATTGTTACTCCACAATTTCTAAATAACATCAAATTAGATCTTTAACCACCAATATGTCAAAGAACATGGTGGAGCAATTGAGACAAAAGCGGTCATTATCCCCCTCCCCCAGCACCAATACCACCCCACACACATACACTGAGGTATAAAAGACTGACAGAACACATGGTAAATGAGCCGTGGCTCACACATAATCACTGTATTCTTCAAGCAGGAATCGGGTTAGTGGCATGTGCCAAAAGCAGCACATGTGCAAGGCACCCAGGTTCATAAACTATTTCACTGCAAATCCCACTGACCCAGATTCATTCATAAATTAGAGTGCTGCTCAGCTTTGCATGACATGAGCAAAATGATGAAAGTTCTCATTTGATGCTATGCATTAAACGAGCTGTGTGACAACATATGTTGTGAAATACTGAGAACACTGTAAATTCTCAAAATGAATGTTTACACTTCCCAAGTAAATATCCTTGTTCCTTCTGAAATGTCACATTACAGAAGTAAATACATTGTGAAATGTGAATCATGTTGACATTTAAAGTTTACATTTAGGATTCAATTCTTGCTATTAACTAGTTGCTTATTAGCATGCATATTACTAGGATATTGGCTTAGTACTTATAAAGCACATATTAATGTCTTATTCTGCATGACCTTATTCTACATCCCTTAATCCTACCCAGTACCTAAACTTAACAACTACCTTACTAACTATTAATAAGCAAGCAGTAATTAGGATTTTATTGAAGCAAAAGTCGTAGTTAATAGTGAATATGTGTTCCCCGTACTAAAGTGTTTTCACTGAATATTGTATCGCATGGATTGAAATCTTTGGGGTCCCTTACAAAAAAATGCTGTGACAGTACTACGAAATTCACATTCTTTCACCAAAAGAACTGAAATGAATTGAAATCAATGTTGAAATGAAACTTTTTAACATTGATAATAATAAATATTTCTTGAGCACCAAACCAGCATATTATATCTGAAGGATTGTGTGACACTGAAGACTGGAACAATGATGTTTAAAATTCAGCATGGCAATCACAGGAATAAATTACATTTTGAAATGAAACATTTATTTTGAATTGTAATAATATTTCACAATATTACCTTTTTACTGTATGTTTGATCAAATGAATGCAGCTTTAGAGAGAAATAGAGACTTCTTTTAAAAGCATTAAAATATCTTATCAACCACAACTTTTTTAGCTGTAGTGTACATCAGTTTTTGAAGAATATCAAATTATTAATACAATGGCTGACCAAGGAATACTTTCTGGATATGCTAGTTGAAATGTCTGGTAGGGACACAACTAACACACCAACTTCCTGTGATGGTGACCAGACCATCCCTAATTTTGTCAAATCAAACAAAAATTATGTTTAGCCTAATGCTTTTACAATGGAAGCCTATGGGGCAAGCAGTTTCACAAGAATAAACATTAAATTATACACTGTTACAGTAATATATCAAATAAACTGGAGATACAGAAACATGATATACAAGGATGCAAGAAATATACTGTTTATATGGCCCAAACTCCACCCACAGTAATTACCTTGGTATCACATAATTAGAAGTTCATCCACCTACAGCAGCAGTCCTGCCACTAAAATGGTTTAGACAATTTCAATCTCAAAATAGGGCCCATTTTTTGTATGGCAGAAAGAATAGAAATACTTTTGAGCATCAGAGAACCCTCCAGAATGCCTCACCCCATAGACCTCCATTGTAAGTCCATTAGTGAAACAAATACAATTAACAAACTCAGAGGCAGGTCTTTGGTAACTGACAGGGAGCCACTGATTATGTTGATTTGAAGCTTTGCTTTATTGAACGTGGAATATTCCTAATTTTTCTGCTGTTTATCCACAGGTTGCCCCTACAAGCAGATGCCTCCCACCCCCAGCAGCAACGCCTCAGACAAGTCCAGCTCCAAAGCCTCTGAGGTGGGTGACGAGGTGGCCGGGGACTTTGTTGTCGGTGAACGTGTCTGGGTGAATGGAGTCAAGCCAGGAGTCATCGCCTATCTTGGAGAGACCCAGTTTTCCCCGGGACAGTGGGCTGGAGTGGTGTTGAATGACCTGGTTGGAAAAAATGACGGCTCTGTCAATGGAGTGCGTTACTTTGAGTGCCAGCCTTTGCAGGGCATCTTCACCCGGCCTTCCAAGCTCATGCGGCAACCTGTCGGAGATGGGGGTGACGAGCAGCAGAACACACAGCTGCAGGGTGGTGCAGGGGCATCCGGTCAGCGTGTGGTCATGCCGCTCAGAGAAGGCATGCTTAACAGCTCCGTCAAAACCGGCAACGAGTCAGGATCCAACATGTCTGACAGTGGATCTGTGAAGAAAGGGGGAGAGAAGGACCTCAAGGTTGGAGATCGAGTGCTGGTGAGTGTTGAAGTTTTTAAAGTCATCGCATCACTGCAGATGCCATCAGAAGCTTAAATGGCTCTTTCAGAAGCCAATCCTCATGTGCTTATGTTTTAAACGCACACCGGAGCATCTAACGTCAGCTGCAGTGGCACAATGACTCTTTTATTTAGAAAGCAGGGCTTATTCTGCCATATTTTGCACTGCACTTTGAACCGTTTTGGTTTATCTCAAGTCTTTGCTTGGAACTGCACATGCTGGACCAACCTAAAATATTTGAGCATAAGAAACATTATTTATTGGACTTTGTTGCTGATTTTAAGCATGTTACTTAAAGGGGTCATGAACTGGCTTTTTTATTATATCAAAAGCTCAAGGAAAAGTTGATTTCTCAATTCATGACCCCTTTAAATATGAGTTTGGCAAGAAGTTGGTCTTGCGTGCCCAAAATTCAAGTGCAATGTGCTCTGATCCGTTTGCTGGATCAGTATGTTGTGATTGGTCAACCGCTTTGAGCGCGTTTCAGAAATGTCACGCGGCTTACCATAACCGCAAGTTTTAACACTCTACTAACGCAGCTCAACCAGACCATGTCCCGTTTTTTGCGTATGCCTTGGGGTGGGAATTATTTAAATGAGGAATATTGTGACGTATTCATTTCCGGAAGAAAACTCAAGACTATACAATTAAGGTGTTTCAGGGAGTTCAGAAACAGTACACACTGACATAGAGAATAACTCCCTTTAGAGTACTTTGTACTTTGTAACTTTTTCATGCTCAAACAGCAACATTACACACTAAAGAAAGCTGAAAATGTAACAAAGCATATTAGGACCACTTTAATTATGATTGTCTAAAATCCAGAGCTCAGAATTATATTGATAAAAATACATTTTGAAATAATGCTTCTTGGAAGGCCCTGTTTTATTACTTCATCAGGTGCTTTTTAGTTGTGTTTTGGTCCATCAATTAATTTAGGAAAATGAAAAGCTTCTGATACAACAAAAAGGACAGTTTAATTTGGCTTGTAACACAGAAAGCGACTGCACACTTAAAACAAAAGACTGACTGTCTTATGGTATGAATAGGCTGTAGGTGTATTCTAATTAACTAGGGAAAGGAAAATAAGTACAGCATCTTTGGGTGCTTTCACACCTGAGCGTTTGTTTAGGAACCTGGTGCGTTTTCTCCCTTGCTTCGGTTTGTTTAGGCATATGTGAACACGGCAATTGCGCTCGGATCCGCACCAAAACAATCGGGACCAATTGCAAACTAACTCTGGGGCGGTTTGCTTGAGGTGTGAAGGCAATCTGATCCAACGAACCAAGTGGTATTATAATTCATAACAGGAAATGTGCTATAATAGCAATAGTGTCTGATTCTGTGAGTGAGCACATTAGTTATCACAGTTGAAAACCAAAAGAGCACCTCTTCATCTTAAAATGTTGTGTAATTGCGCTTCTCTTTGTGAGAATGCTGTCCTGATGAAGCCTTGACAGAGTTTGTGTGTGTCTTTACACGGTAAACCTCTAGACAGCGCTGGGAGATCCAGAGAGAGCGTGTTTGAATTTTCTGCAATATTGATACAAATGTAATATATAATTTAACAGCAGGAATGACAGCTACATTCGTATAGTGTTTGCGTGCGTCTCAACAGCTACAAATAAAGCCACAATAAGCTCATGGAGCGAACTTGTCAATCATCTTGATGGATGACGGAAAGGAAACCCTGACCAATAAGAGGAGAGTTGTACTCGCATGTGACTTAAATAAACACATTTTGGTACGCTTTGAAATGTTGCCTTGTGAAGGCGAACCGAACCAAGAAGAAAATGCAACATTGTAAAAATTAAGTCCCTGTTTTGGTACAAAACAAACAATCTATAGGTGTGAAAACGCCCTTAAAGATCCTGGCATTCATTTAGTACATACACCACAAAAAAATTCGGTAATTTCAGCATCCGTTTAGAGAAGTGCCCTCCTTCCACTGGTCCACTGACTTGTTTCCAATCCAGTGAGTTTTAATGTGGAAACGTTCAAATTGTGTGCTGAATCTGCTGATGCATAATGTACTGCCATAGGATAAATCTTGTTTCCTGTGTGGGTTGCATTTTTGTTGTCTATCTTGCAAATATTTGTTCGATTCAGCCTCATGGAACCAATGACATGGATGTTGAAGCCTGTAAATGACTTGCATGCTCTTACAATTTATGGAGAATCTGATGGAATACATTTTGTTGGGGAAAACCTCTGTTTAAAATGTTAAATAAATCTTTGAATTGTCAGAGTTTGTGATTCAAAATTGTATACTATTAGACTGAATACTGGACTGTTGAAATGCTCCATCCTGGTGATGTGTTTTCTGTACAAATCTTTGCGAACACAGCTACAGTCCAATGTTTTTTTAACCATTTTTATTTGCTTGCTGGTGCATTTAAGTATGGTATTATCAATTTTAGATTTGTCTGTCCCTAAATGTCATGTATTAAGCAAACTATTGTTCCGATCTGGCTGTGAACGACTGATATGTGGCTTTCCTTGTGTTAGATTCCTCATGTTAGGTAACAGATGCTGCCCAATAGCTGTCTGCTTGAGTATACAGATGATTGGCTATGGGTCAAATTGCTTTCCATTTAGTATAGCGCAGTCCAAAAGCTTTTCAGGCAGTCAATATTCTTAATCAGATGGGATTACTGCTCCATAAACCATCAGCCATTGATCTCAGCTATCTACTTGTCTGCCTGCTTCAATCCCGACTGACACCTGATTGGTTTGTTCAGTGATGAACACATCAGGGAGGATCCCCATTTGGACACAGACAAACATCATTGTCATACTTTTATTTCCCAGAGGCTGCTTTTTATTAAAACAGATTTAAATTTGATTTAAATGTTTATTGTGTGAAAATGATTTATCTTCATTTAAATTTTTTTACATAAATTACTGTCCCCTGGGGCTAATTTACTGTAACTGCGTTTTTGTTGAGCTAAGCGAAGTCGAAGTTATTGACTGGAATTCAAACATCCACTACAGATGATGCTGATAGAACATAGGATGAATTTAATCTAGTATATAATTGTTGTTGAACTCAAACTTCAAATCCTGCTGGATAAACCTGTAGAATTGTGTACAAACAATATTTAGCATGTTGTATGAAATGCAGATTTAACACACTCATATCTGTTAAGTTGTATCCCAGTGTACAATATAACTGAACTGCTTTAGATAGATGTCAGTTCCCTGTTGTTTCCCCCTACGACTGGTATCTTATTACCATGACTGTGCTTTAGTGCATGAAGGACCTCTCAAAGTCAGTGCTCTTCCATTGTTTGCTCTTCCAAGACTTCCAAATGCACATGTGTGAAAACGATGCTCATGTATCAGCAATATGTGAGCCAATGCCTAGGACCAGGATTCAACCGACCACCTTCACATTGCCTTGTAGCACTTTCACTTTGTAGATCCAGCAGGGCTAAACATGTCCCAATCCACACCAAATGGTGCTCTCAACCTCCTTAAAGTCCCTGTAAAGTCAAAATTAAAAATGTGTTCTGAGTTTGTCACACCACAGACAAATGTGTTATTAACCACCCAGCCAAATTTGAATCTCTAAAAAATCCACCAAGTAAATAAAATAGCTTATCAAAATCTTGAAAAAATAAGCAGCGTTCTCTGCTCTCAAATGCTGGGGGCGTGTCAGCTGTCGGCGCTGAAACCACACCCACTCGCGGGAAAGCTGCCGTAAGCACACAAGACTACACTCATGTACAGTTCCCGACGGCACCAGATGTCGGCGGGACGGGAGGATGAAGGCCGGCGCGGAAGATAATCGGTTCAGCCCCATTCTGCAGCGGATTATCAGTGAATCCCAGTTGTCTCCGATGAAAGCTTGTAAAACTATCCAGTGTAAAATCACTGCAGAGGCAGGTGTTGGTGGTGATCCTTAGCTCTCCAATAAGGTAGCTGTTCACAAAATTAATCCACCTCTTCTAGATCTCATAGTTTTTGTTTTGTAAGCTGTTTTGTAAGTTGTAGGCTGTAGTACTGACAGTAACTCGCAATCGAACTGATGCTCTAGAAATGTGCTCTAGTTATAATAGTGTTGGGGAGGGGCCAGGCTTCGGGGGCTCCAGTGCATCATTGACAGTTATGATAGTGTTAGGGGAGGGGCCATATGCTCAGTGGCTACAGTGCGTCATCGAGCCACCGTTTTAGCCCCGCCTAAAAAATCCTGAACAAAGCAATGGTGAAAAACGGTCTAACTCCACAATTCAGTACTACATAGTTCACAGTCTTTGTAACATGTTTCAGCAATACATTTCTAACATTTATACTGGGTTTAGAAACAAATCTCAGAATTGCCTTTACAGGGACTTTAAAATCCTTCCAAATGTTTTGACTCAAAATGCACCACTTTCAGCAATAAAAAAAACAGGAAGCACTTTTCCTGGTAGATGGCATCTGTTGGTCCAGACAATCTCTTATGTGAAGCTTAAGCATTTTTTAGTCCCTCTGGATAATAACCTCTGCAAAATGCCTTCAAGTCAACAGGTAATGAAAATTCGTCTTATCGACTTCTTAAATGCATAGGGGCTTTCGCACCGGAGGGACCTTTTCATAGTTCCTAGAACTATTGGCGGAAGTATTTTTACGTGTTCGGACTGCAGGAACTAGGAACTCCTTTTGGGGGAACTAATTTAGCTCCTACTTCAGAGTAGGGTCTAACCCAGAACAATAGGAACTACCAATGACGTAGGTGTATGCTGATTGACCGAACGCACGCGAAACACCAGCACCCGCCATTTTAAAAAAAAGCCATCTACACACACAGATTATAGGCAGTGTGATAGATGGACCTCTCAAACTTTACGCTAAAGAGAAAATCCAACATAACTGACCTATGTATTTCTGCTAAGCTAGCGACATTGGACACTATGTCGCTAAACACTAATACATTTTTTCATATACTGTCTACTTTCTTTTTATAACAGTTCTATCTAATAACGTGTTAGACAGGCCTGTTAATAGGGTGACCATTTCCATAACACCAAAAAGGAGGACACTTTGCGGCATTTAGTGAGGCAAGAATAATTGCATAGGACTCTGTTGTACTCGCAACTACAATACAATTTTGTCCATATTGATGGTATCATTATCCAGTGATTCTGAAATAGCCTACTCTATTCATTGCCAGACAATTTGATCTATATATCTTGATGTAGACCTATGTGTAACAAAAGAGGCAAAAAAGTGTTTGTTCACAGTATTTGTATTTATTCAAGACATTGTTATGTCTGTTTCAAAAACTGACCACTGAGATAAACCTGTCTTGCCTCATAATCAAATCAAAATATCTCAATCTCGAAAACTGGTTTCTGGTGAAACATGCCAGATTTCTTAGTCAGCAACCAGTGAATTGACCCAAGTACACACCCTACATTTTCTTTTCGAAAACCCTTTTTCGCGCATGTATCCTTTGAGCTTATCCATTTTCGACTACTTTCAGAGGTAGTCGAAAACACATTTGACCGGATTGCTTTGGTAGTGTAAACGCTCATGTGGTCGAACAGCCACAAAATACCACCTACTCCCCGCCTACTGACTTTTGGCCAGATTTACTAAACAGGACAAATTAGCATGAGCGCAATCCCATAAAAACATTGGGAGTGGAAAGTTCTGCGTGTGATCTACTGACGACGCACAAATTAAAGAACACAGACGCAGCCGGATCATTTCCATAATGACCAACACAATCTACCAAGAGCAGTGCAATCATTAGCATTAGCATCTGGTTTAAGACATGCTTTTTTGGGGCGGTAAATAATGGCGCAAATCCCAGTATATTGACTAGCGCAAACCTTAGTAAATCACCTTACGTGATTAATTTAAATACTCTTCTCCCATCAGCCGCAAAAATTATTTTCACTGCGTGTCTTTAGTAAATCTTGACAGCAATTTTTTTTATGCCAAATGAGGGTTTGCACTGGCGCAAGCTGTTGGTAAATATGGCCCTTAACAAATAAAAATAAAACGCTTGCAGGGAAAGAGTTAAAACTTCAAACTCACATCAACACATTTGTTATGAAGTTGCTATCTTTTGAACCTCTTTGAACCTGGAAGGGGTAAATTTGATTTTTATTTCAGTAGTATATGGACAGTCATATTGCATTATATTTGTTGAATGATGTAGATGGGTTTTTCACGCTGGTGTTATTGAGCAGACTTCTGAAAGTGTCCTAGTCAGTTCAGACAGTCCGTCAAAAGAACTGTAAGGTGGATCAAGCCACTTCCAAGTTGTGGCTTATGCTGAGTGATCGTGGATCTGCAGTGTTGCGAGTGAGTTGAGAGAGGAGGAGAGTCTGAGTCAGCTTTCTCCACTCCTCACCGCTCATCTCTGTGCTGTGCTTGTGTATTCTGCTGAATTCATAGTTCTTGTAACACCCAGAAGGTCTATTAGAGAATAGCTGCTCAAAGCCATATTGTTTTTAAGCGACTTAGAAGCTTTTGCCAAACATGTATCTGACATACGTTTTTACCCTCATAAATTGCTGTTGTTTTGGTTTATACGTCAACTGTTCCTACGTGAAAAACAGCAGTGAGATGACATGGTGAAGTAAATATTGCACATCTGGAACGTTCCCTCAGGAATATTTGTGTTATCACCTTATCCACACAGCGTACTGTGGCTCATCTGCCACGTCAGTTGCACAAACACAGACTCGCTCACTGGCGGGAGAATGTGATGTGTCTGTCTGAATATATATTCTCTTCTGGATGCTCTCCTTTCTAATGCCAAGCCGCAGATGTCTTAGGAGCAGAATGTCTCGCAGTGCACAAAACACCACTTGATGAAACTGTGAAAACATAAACGGCTCTACTTAATTTCTAAAGTTTTGTTGATGCCATGTGATCTGTGTATTTTAGAAGAATGACGAGGCCCCACAAACTGACAGCAGGAAAAAAAAGGAATTTTTGCTTTTTACATGAACAAATGCAGATGTGGACGCATTTGTTGGGCTCTCCTGTAGGTAGGGATTTTAGCATAGTTTTAAGAGTACTTTTTATGGAAATAATACTTGAATGTAATATTTTTGTATGCTTTACTGCATGCTATATTTACAGTGAATGTAATGTTAGTTTAGCTTCACTAGAGTTTTGAGTTTTGAGCTACTTAAGTAGGACTTAAGTATAACTTATATGTAATTTCATAAAAACTTATATTGTTTTTGAAATATGGTTAAAGTTTACTGCCAACTGTACTGACAAGCGTTCATGATTAAATAAGATATACATTATTGAACTTGTATTTCATGTATTTAAATATATTTGTAATAGTGCTGTCAATCGATTAACTAATTAATCGCACATTTTTTCTGGAATTAATCACGATTATACTATTTATTTATTTATTTATTTATTTATTTTTATCTTTTTATAAAAAAAAATTTAAATTATAGACATTCAACATTACAGTACAAATGAAAGTTATATCTTCTTATAAACCCATTATAATGTCATATTTACCTGTGACCTTATACAGAAATTGAATAAAGTTATCAAACAGTCTGCACTGCATAAATAATAAATTAGATATAGATTAATCCTTATTAAAACTACAATTTACTCTTTTACTTTTGCTCTTTGATTAACATTAATGACACATGACGCGGATCTCTATTTCTCACAACTCTTTAAGTTAATTTAAGACTTTATTTAAAGGGTTAGTTCCCCCAAAAATTTACAATTCACTGCCATTATAATGCTTGGATTAGCCAGGAGTTTTTTTAATATAACTCCGATTTTATTCGTCTGAAAGAAGAATGTCATATACACCTAGGATGACTTGAGGGTGAGTAAATCATGGGCTAATTTTCATTTTTGGGTGAACTAACCCTTTAACTAATTTAACTGCTTTTATGAGGACACTCGACAAAATGGACATTTTGGCATAATTCTGTGTGTTGTTCGTTCAAGCACAAAAGAGAACTTGATTCTGGCACGCGTCTCTCTGTGCGTCGTGTGTGTGTCAGGACATTCATAGACAGCGCGTTCTCTTGTCTTGTCGCACTTGAATGGTTTAAAAGCATTAGCATTTGCATTAATAAGAGCGTGATCATAATGTAACGCTAGCCAAAGGATGACAGAAAAACGGATGCTGCATTAATTGCGTTAAATATTTTGAACGCGTTAAACTTAAATGAATCACGTGCGTTAACATGCTAATTTTGACAGCACTAATTTGTAATGATTATACACATTTAAAATATATTAACTTTAATGTAATATTGAGTAAAACACTACAGTTAAAATTATAATCAAGGGGCCTCATTCATGAATCTTTCGTAAATATATGAGCAAATTCTGAGTAATTTGCGTGTAAAATGGACCTTTACGAAAACTCCCCTCCGGATTCACAAACGCTTCGTATACCACGGATTCGGTAGTTAAACGTGTATATTAATGAATTCCAAACATTCGTAAATAGGGTGCGCATGCACGCTCATTCATAATTAGCATAATCCCATGAGTTACAACTACGCAAATTACTAATCTTCTGGACTCCCATCTCAGGTTTGTCTCCAGTATTGCATACATGCTAAAGAGACCAATTGGCCATATGCCTAGCAATAAATATTCAATTATCGTGTGTCCACCAAAGCATTTTAGCCAGCTAAAAAATGCCTGGTGCTTTTCTGAAAACGGCCAGCTGGTGGCGCTTGAAGCGCTTTGCAAGCGCAGCGTTTTTCCAGCTGAGATACTTTGCTATGATACAGAATATCCATCCATGGCAGTAATGTGTTACTAGTATCTAATTTTGAAGAATATTACTGAATATAAAAATGCAGTAGGGCCTAACCAGCAATATTAACTTCTCCATTGTCGTTCGGTCGTTGTTCAAGTAGGATGATTGGTCGGTGTTGTATTTGTCCCGGGCATCCTCCACTGTGATTGGACGGCAGGGTAAAAAGTGACAGAGATGAGCGCTGCCTATTGCTATTACCCAAAGTTGAAGTAAAAAAAAAAACACTGGGCAAATCAACTATGGTACATATGGTACATAGTGCATCACAATGCAATGTCATTAGTTTGCCTAAATTAGAACACAGACCGTTCAAATGTTTTACGCACCATTTACACATGGTAGGGAGCAGGTGTAAATTTCTTGCGTACCAACTAACATTTTGAAAATACGAACATTTTCGTGAATCCTAAAATTTACGTCAGAGCGGCTTTACGAACGATTTACACAAAAATTTGTTCTGTTCGTGTTTCATGAATGAGGCCCAAGGACTTTACAAGTGTTTTAGGATGTTAAGTGTACTTTTAAAGCACAATTAAAGATTATTAAAACAATGATTTAAAATGCACTTTAAAATAAAACGTTTAATTTGTCATTGCACTTTTTAAACGTGTACTGAACATAGTCATAATGTGCTCAGTTTAAGTACACTTAAGTGGCCTTTTATTTCATCAATATTATGTTATCTGCAAGTACAGTTTTTTTTTTTTTACTTTTAGGATTTGTAGTACACTACAAGTGCACATTCAAAAATTTTTTACAGAGCTAGGCTTATGGTTATTGGCACACATTGTGGAATAACTGATCCACACTGCAGCTTGTTGTGTGGCCAAGAACCGCCCACTTAGACAAGACGAGACTGAATGACCAAAATGTAAAACCAACAGTTAATTTTGTTTTTACGTGCCATTTAGGGGTAGATTTTGAAATCCATCAAACAGTAATAAAGAATGAAGTGTGGGAGGGAAACGCTTAAGTAATGGAAGTAGTCTCTGCAAACAGTTGTACAAACAGCACCTTAGAAAATGGCTGAAAATGTATGAAGAAATTAAGTTTCCAGGTGAAATGATAAACTGACTTCCAGTGGTGTGTAGATGCCAGCCAATCATATTGGAACTGCTGAATTTTGTACAACACTTGCAATTCTAGTCTGCACTATGCATCAGGCAGTCAGTGAACAGACTGTGGGCGGTACGTGGGGCGTTCTGTCTGAGCGGAGACTAGGGTTTCCGCAAACTGACAGTTTTGGTTTTTCATTCCATTTAAGTAGAGACAGATTAAAATGTAAACGTAGACACAACTGTAGGACACACATGCATGTGTTTATGCATTTATAGTCCACTGTTTTATTTTTGTTCCAAAGCAATTTGTGCTTTTTATTCCTGAGCAAGTATGAATTTGATAAATTCTTTGATTTATCTGTTCCTTTAGTTATTGCAGTCATTATGTAATGTCTCTAGGATTTTTAATTGGGATGGATGAATGGTTTGCTGCTTTTCATGTTCTGTTTTGCTGTGTCATATGGCTAAGCATCGCTATAAAACCTTTTGGTAGACTTGTTGATAAGGAACAGTAAAATGGAACCCTTTGAAGAAATGTGCCTCAAGGTTCTGTACTAGGCCCATTTGAATTCTTTATGATAATTTTATAGTTTATAGTTTATTAATGGATTGCAATTACTGCAATATTAATCCATGATTTGTATCTATTTATCTAAATTTAACTGGATCTATTACTTGGGTGAAACAGGTTTATCTCACATAAACTCTTAAATATCCCAGTCATATGTAATGACCGAAATTAGTGAAATAATTTCACAGAAACAATGTATGTGTTTTTTGTTTGTTTGTTCTGGGGATGATTACAGAGAGCGTTCGCAAATCTCAGATTGTGACTATGAAACAATGAGACTTTGAGAGTCTAATTTTGCTTATGTTCCTGTACCATGTTATGCATAATGTAGGAGTAAAGTTATGAATGTGACCTGCTTGGAACCAGAGCCTTTTCTTCCAGCAGGTCTTATCTCTTTCATTGTGGTCGCTGAAATTACGTGTGTACAGTATGAGAGAGAGAAATTATTTTTACAGTAAATTGAAAGAATGCTTTTAAAGCACACAAAATGTGTGATATACACTTTCTTGTTACTGAAGCATACACTATGCTTTCTTATGTATAGTTGTGCCATCACTAATGAATAGTCTGTGACCTCCTTTTTCCCCCAGTGCTGGGTTGATGAATGTAGGCCAGTTCAACCAGCACAACAGTCATTCCCAGTTACATCTCAGCACCAGCTGGCAGAGTTTACTACTCTACACTGAATCTACTTTTCTAGATGTTAAATGTTTTAGACAGACATACATTCAGTTGTGATAGACTTGTATTTGGACATTTTAAGCGTAGCATTCCAACTAATATTACCGACCTCCTAAAGGTTCCAAAATATATATTTTTTTAAACTTCACATTATATGATTATACTGTATCTGTGTATATATGTAGTTATAATTAGTGCATATTAATATGAATAAATAGAATTAAATTAGCCTTTCCCATATGGTATCTAATCTATTAGAATACACTGACTGATCAATATTCAATATTTGTATTTATTTATTTATTTATTTATTTATTTTTGGTGGTGGTGGTGTTTTTCTGTTGAACATTTCAAGGGACCACATTTCCAAACCTGTTTTGTTATACTCTTAATAACTGTAATCTCATTAAAGGAATAGTTCACCCAAAAATGAAAATTCTATCATCATTTACTCACCCTCAAATTGTTCCAAACCTGAACACAAAAGAAGGTGTTTTGAAGAATATGGATAACCAAACAGTTGATGGGCCCCTTTGACTTCCATAGTATGGAAAAAAATACTATTGAAGTCAAAAAGGGCCCATCAACTGTTTGATTACTGACATTATTTAAAATATGTTCTTTTGTGTTTAGCAGAAGAAAGAAGTTCATACAGGTTTGGAACAGCTTGAGGGTGAATAAATGATGACAGAATCATGTGTCCATGTTGGCACTATGTACCACCACTGAATCTCCTCTGCTCTCTCCTCAGGTTGGCGGCACTAAGACAGGAGTAGTGCGTTATGTGGGGGAGACTGACTTTGCCAAGGGCGAGTGGTGTGGAGTGGAGCTGGACGAGCCGTTGGGGAAAAACGATGGAGCTGTAGCTGGAACCAGGTACATAATTTGTTTTCCGCTAACATATTCTGTCTTTAGCAGCACCCTTAATAGCCTTAAACACTAATAGGTCTCATTGTTTCATGCCTTTTTAAAAGAGGTTTGAAGACTATTTAGTATGTTAATATATCTCAGTTGTAGTGTGACCTACAAAGTGAAATCCAATGGACCTGATTTATTTTCTTAAAGGGATAGTTCACCCAAAAATGAAAATTCTGTTATTAAAGGATTAGTTCATTTCAAAATGAAAATGTACAGATAATTTACTCACCCCCATCTCATCCAAGATGTTCATGTCTTTCTTCAGTCGAAAATAAATAGTTTTTTTGAGGAAAACATTCCAGGATTTTTCTCCACATAATGATTTTCAGTTGCAACCAACGGGTTGAAGGTCCAAATCAATGCAGTTTCAAAGGGCTTCGAAGGGCTTCAGAGGGCTCTGCACGATCCCAGCTGAGGAATAGGGTCTTATCTAGTGAAACCATCTGTCATTTTCTAAAAAAAAAAGAAACATTTATATACTTTTTAACGACAAATGCGCAACTTTGGTGTTGTTCTTCTTCATGGTGTATGACGTCATCACGTCGGAAAGGTCACGTCCGTAATGTATGTGGAAGTACCGACCCAGTGCCGAAAAACTCCACCTCATGTTCCCCTCCAAAATTGCCTGACATTGTTGTTTTACCTTTTTGTAAAGGGGGTTTGATTTAGTGTTTGCACGTTCGGTTTAACACTGGGTCAGTACTTCCACGTATGTCCGGCACGTGACCTTTCCGACGTGATGACTTCATACGTCATGAAAAAGCAGAACACAGAAATCGCGCATTTGAGGTTAAAAAGTATATAAATGTTTATTTTTTTTCTGAAAATGACAGATGGTTTCCTAGATAACACCCTATTCCACAGCTGGGATTGTGCAGAGCCCTCTGAAGCCCTTCGACGCCCTTTGAAACGGCATTGATTTGGACTTTCAACCCGTTGGTTGCCATTGAAGTACATTATATGGAGAAAAATCCTGGAATGTTTTCCTCAAAAAACGTAATTTCTTTTCGACTGAAAAAAGACAGACATGAAAATCTTGGATGAGATGGGGGTGAGTAAATTATCAGGAAATGTTTCATTTTGAAGTTAACTGATCCCTTTAATTACTGACCCTCATGTTGTTCCAAACCCGTAAGACTTTCGAGGGGGAGGGGGGGGTGGTCTGAGAGGGTCTGATTAGGTCTGATTATAATTTCACCAACAGTAATTCTGGATTGCCTTCACCAAACAAATAAATAGGAGCTAAGCAAATCAGAACACTGCGTGCCAAAACAGCAGTATGCACGCAAGCGTGAACACTAGTGTTTCTTCTTGCTGCGCATCTTTTACAGTCTATGGTATCTGCCACTGCAAAAAAATTCTCCCTGAGACCAGAGTTCGGTGCCACGCCTTCCCATCTTACTGGCAACTGGTGAGATCACTGGAGTTAAGGATATTTTTGGTTTATAATGTTATATACAGGGTTTTTCCTGCATAGAGCATTACGAGGCGGCTGCCAGCGTCAAATTTCTTGCCGCCTCCGTCTGTCGACAAAACTCAGACAGGCAGACACTTCCTCAGATTAGGCCTGTCGTGATAAATTAATCATCAGAAATATATATCGTCACATGATCCTTAGAGCAATCATTAGTATATTATGATTTGCTGGTACAAAGTCATCTAAAGCCATTCCATAGCTGAATGTGAGGGACGGAAGAATATTTACATTGTTAAAGTTAACGGAAACTCGTCTTCCCTTCCGCTGCGTCTGTCAATCATTCTCCGTTCAGCATTCAAACAATGCGTCGCGTTCGGTTATGACAGGCAGCAGCACTCTCTCCTAGATGATATATTCCAATTATAATACTTGATATGTAGATAAAGGGCTATGGATTTGCATAAAATGACTTTATCTAGCTGTTTCTGAACGATGTTGTACTCGCTGTCGGGTGACAACACAAGGACTATTAATTAGCATCACACGCACAATACCTGGAATTTAAAACTGTGAAGAAACAAATGATTAGTAAACCGTTAGACAGATATACATCATTCTGCACCCGGGATGCGCATAAGCGCTTTGCCGCTCTGTTTTGAAGCGTTTCATATTATGGTTTTGTGCACTGAAAGATTAAAATCTTGTTCTCTTGTATCTATCATATCTTTGTTGCCCCATTAAAAAGCTGCACATTACGTTTACAATAAACATCTTGTAATTTCATATTATTTGTGTTCCCCCATATATATATATATATATATATATATATATATATATATATATATATATATATATATATATATATACACTCAACTAAAGGATTATTAGGAACACCTGTTCAATTTCTCATTAATGCAATTATCTAATCAACCAATCACATGGCAGTTGCTTCAATGCATTTAGGGGTGTGATCCTGGTCAAGACAATCTCCTGAACTCCAAACTGAATGTCAGAATAGGAAAGAAAGGTGATTTGAGCAATTTTGAGCGTGGCATGGTTGTTGGTGCCAGACGGTCTGAGTATTTCACAATCTGCTCAGTTACTGGGATTTTCACGCACAACCATTTCTAGAGTTTACAAAGAATGGTGTGAAAAGGGAAAAACATCCAGTATGCGGCAGTCCTGTGGGCGAAAATGCCTTGTTGATGCTAGAGGTCAGAGGAGAATGGGCCGACTGATTCAAGCTGATAGAAGAGCAACTTTGACTGAAATAACCACTCGTTACAACCGAGGTATGCAGCAAAGCATTTGTGAAGCCACAACACGCACAACCTTGAGGCGGATGGGCTACAACAGCAGAAGACCCCACCGGGTACCACTCATCTCCACTACAAATAGGAAAAAGAGGCTACAATTTGCACGAGCTCACCAAAATTGGACAGTTGAAGACTGGAAAAATGTTGCCTGGTCTGATGAGTCTCGATTTCTGTTGAGACATTCAGATGGTAGAGTCAGAATTTGGCGTAAACAGAATGAGAACATGGATCCATCATGCCTTGTTACCACTGTGCAGGGTGGTGGTGGTGGTGTAATGGTGTGGGGGATGTTTTCTTGGCACACTTTAGGCCCCTTAGTGCCAATTGGGCATCGTTTAAATGCCACGGCTTACCTGAGCATTGTTTCTGACCATGTCCATCCCTTTATGACCACCATGTACCCATCCTCTGATGGCTACTTTCAGCAGGATAATGCACCATGTCACAAAGCTCGAATCATTTCAAATTGGTTTCTTGAACATGACAATGAGTTCACTGTACTAAAATGGCCCCCACAGTCACCAGATCTCAACCCAATAGAGCATCTTTGGGATGTGGTGGAACGGGAGCTTCGTGCCCTGGATGTGCATCCCACAAATCTCCATCAACTGCAAGATGCTTTCCTATCAATATGGGCCAACATTTCTAAAGAATGCTTTCAGCACCTTGTTGAATCAATGCCACGTAGAATTAAGGCATTTCTGAAGGCGAAAGGGGGTCAAACACAGTATTAGTATGGTGTTCCTAATAATCCTTTAGGTGAGTGTATAAGAAGAGAAGGAGTAAAGCAAGAAGAAGTGCTAGATAGTTCAATAAGAGTTAATGTTTTTTCGGAATAAAAATATGTGCCTATAGGGGTGGGCTGGGGATGGCAGGGGTTGGTGGCAATGTAAGTATCTGGATATTTGCCGCGGGGCGAGGGCTTCGATTACCTCTCTCTTTTTTGACCATACATGTGTTTGCATCTCTGTAAATGGCAAATGCACTCGTGCCCATCTGTTCGCCCATGGGCGTGCTGGTCTGAAAACGAGGTGTGTTCAGGCGCATTGTTGGCGCATTGCTATTTTGAGGCAACTGAAAACGACTGTGCCATTGACCAACAAAAACCTGGTCTAAAGTCAATGGTGCAGTATTTTTTGTGTTCTTTAAAGGGTGTGTTAGTAATATGTGCCTATAGGCGGGTGCACAACGCATGTACACTCTGATTATTACACACACAGGGACGCGCAGCAGCACACAAACATTTTTAAATATTAAAAATAAAAGGATTCCTCTCTGAAGAAGCGTTCAATCCTTTCTGTTCGCAAATTCGGCCATGTAAATGGCGAATCTGCCATGGTGCAAGCGTAACTGGCTTTTAAAGGGAATGGGAGATGAGACTCTGATTGGTTTATTGCACGTTACGCCCAAAACGCACCTATGACTCATTAAGAGAATAGGTACAACCCTTTTGGACCATGCGCCTGGCGCGTCAACAGTTTTTTTTTTTTTTTCCATTGTTAAACTTACAAAAGTGGATTCAGACACGCCCTAAGTGCACCTGCGCCATGCGCTTCAGACCATGCGCTCAGATCGTTAAAATAGGGCGTTATATCTCCAACGCGCATTCATGTAACAACTCTCGTATAAACACAACATGCATGCGCCGTGGTGCGCTTGTGAACCCGGTTGAAGATGAATACTTTGATAAATAAAGCTCTAAGTTATCTTTTATGCACAAACAAAGCACTCGCGTCTCTTCTTTAAATTGAGTTTAAATCTCTGGCGTCACATGGATTACTTTAAGTGGTAGTTGCGTAGCTGTCAATGGAGGGACAGAAAGCTCTCAGATTTCATTAAAAAGATCTTCATTTGTGTTCTGAAGATGATCGAAAGTCTTATGGGTTTGGAACAACATGAGGAATTAATTAATGACAGAATTTTCATTTTTGGGTGAACTATCCCTTTAATACATCCCAGTCTTATTCGGCAATTTAGAAGTACACGTTTTTCCTAAAACAGAAAATGTTTGTCTTTTATAATCTTTCATCAACATCTAATAACTTCCTTTGCATTCTGATATTTAACGGCCATTGTTCACAATCCAAACAATTCCTGATGGACAAACTCCCACCCTACATAGTTTTTTAGATATAATGTCAAGTAATGTCACTTTATTGAAGTAAAATGGGTTGCGAATGCAGTTTCATGTTGCTTTTAGTATTAAAATACAGGCCAGGTAATCTGCACATGTAATGATTCACATGCTGAGCCAAGGTTAAACCTCTGCTGTTTTTTCACTGAAGAACGGGGATGGTTGAGTGCCAAACAGGAATAAAAAGCTTCATGGATTCTCATTAATTGATGACATTTGGCCCAAGGCTGGATTTAGTAGATTATGTAGTTTGTTTTTATAAATGATGGCTTGACACAGGCTGGACATCTGCCTGTGTTCAGTTTAGATAAGAAACATTTTCTAAGAGACAACAGTCATTTATAACAGACCTTTATACACTATAATTTGAAAGTTTGGGGTTAGTGCATTTTTTTAATGCTTTGAAAGAAGTCTCTTATGCTAACTAAGGCTGCATTTATTTGATCAAAAATACAGTAAAACCAGTAATATTGTGAAATATTATTACAATTTAAAATAATTTAATTTATTCCTGTGATGCAAAGCTGACTTTTCAGCATCATTACTCCAGTCTTCAGTGTCACATGATCCTTCAGAAATCAATTGCTCAAGAATGGCTCATTTCTTATTATTTTCAATGCTGAAAACGGTTGTAGTGCTTAATATTTTGTGGAAAAGTTCTTTGATGAATTGAAAGTTTTAAAAAAAAACAGCATTTAGTAACATTATAAATGTCTTTGTCACTTTTGATCAATTTATTGTCCTTGCTGCATATAAGTATTAATTTCTTTTTAAAAAATCTGTTATTTTAGTATAATTTAGATACTATTATAGTTTTATTTTTAATAATTTGAATTACTGTAGTTTTTATTTTTTTATTTTCCGTTTTAATTTTAAAAGGTTAGACATTTAGTTGAATGATTTTATTCTTTTATTAGTTATTGTTTTTTTTAATGTCTATATGCTTTTTTTTATTATTATTTCTTTCTAAGTTATTTTAGTACATCAGGTTAACCTAAATGAAAATGAGAACTGTTGCTTTGGCAAATAGCTAAAATAAAATAAGTCAAGTCAAAGTTTATTTATAAAGCACTTTTTAAAAACAGCAAGTGTTTATCAAAGTGCTGTACACACACATACACTATCAACAGCACAATGGAAAACAGTAAGACACAATAAAACAATTAAAAAAGTAACTATGCCAGACTATAAAAATACGTTTTAAGGCTAGATTTAAAAACAGCAAGTGTTTGAAAAATAAGTTTACGTTTATTTTTATATTTTATTCCAGTTAATGTTTATTTTATTTCAAGAAATTTTTTTAGTTAACTATAATAACTAGAGATGCACCGGAATGAAAATTCTGGTCCGAAAATGAAAATTCTGGATGCTTTTGCCCGAAAACCGAAAATGCTTTTAAAAATTTTTTTTTTTTTTTTTGTAGCTTTTTTTGTATAATTGTATTGATATTAGACTTTTTAATGAAATTCAATAATTTTAATGATACTAAATAAAAAAATAAAAAAGATGCGCATTCTGCATTTCTCCCTCGTTCTTGGGAGTTTGTTGTCATATAGGGTTATATTTTTAAAATGCATTGAGGTGCCCTCAACTTTTTTTCTTTTTTCTTTTTATAAATATGGTGGTCATATTTTAATATTCATTTGTCTATATAATGAGTGTGTTGCAGGTCTGTGTTTTATTGGTTGTTGTCTCCCCTTTCCCACCTTCTACTCTCCCACTTTTCCACAGCTTTACACGCCCATTTCTTGAGACTTTTTCAACTCGGAGGTGTGAACGACCAGGCTAAAACATGACACTTTAATGTTCTGATGTTCTATATGCTACCCTTGAATATACTGCATTTCCACTCTCACATCCTTATTCTCTCTGTGTCTCCTTAGATATTTTCAGTGCCCACCCAAGTTTGGCCTCTTTGCTCCGATCCACAAGGTAATTCGGATTGGCTTCCCATCCACCAGTCCAGCTAAAGCTAAGAAGAGCAAGCGTATGGCCATGGGTGTGTCGTCTCTGGCTCACAGCCCCTCCAGCTCCTCCATCAGCTCTGTCAGCTCTGTGGCCTCCAGCGTGGGGGGTCGACCCAGCCGCACTGGCCTGGTAAGACACTTTAAAATGCCAAGAAGAAAGTGCCAATGCAAATCACAAATGTCTTGTGTTGACATTTTTACAGTGTTGCTTTTTGATGCCACTGTCTTAATGTGTCAAATTCAATTCACATTTTGCCTTTATTTTCTGGCAGTTGACCGAGACGTCGTCAAGGTATGCACGGAAGATCTCTGGGACCACAGCTCTGCAGGAGGCCCTGAAGGAGAAACAGCAGCACATAGAGCAGCTCCTGGCCGAGAGAGATCTGGAGCGGGCCGAGGTAGCTAAGGCAACCAGCCGTATCTGTGAGGTGGAAAAAGAGCTGGCGGCGATGAAGGCCGGACATCTGCAGGTGTGACTCACATACATAAACACAACACTTATATGAGCATTTCAATTACTACATTTACTCACAAATACAAACATATACGCTCCATTTAACACTGCATTCGTGTGAATTTCTGAAGACCAAATGACCTTTTTTTTCTTATCTCATTCAGTATGCAACAGAAACAGAGAGCAACCTACAACAAGTCCGAGCCCTACTGGCAAGCACTCAGAAAGACAAAATGGAACTGGCCAATCAGCTTGAAGAAGAGAGAAGGTAGAGTTTTTTTGGACATTTTAACCTCACATGCATTGTATAGTAGTATCCTGATATTTGCTGTTGTAATATCAACCTAGTGTTATTGTGGCATTGTTCTTCAGTTAAAGGTGCACTAAGGGTGTGTTCACACTTGTTTATGTTCGGTTCGTGTTTGGTTCGATTAAAGCGAACCCTGGTGCGATTGCTCTGTTAGTGCAGTTCATTTGAATAAGTGTGAATGCTGCCATCCGAACCCTGGTGCGCACCAAACAAGTCCGCTTCCAAACAAACTCTGGTCCATGTTGCGTTCATATTTCATTCAAACCGCACCAAAGACATGTAAACAAACCAAAAACAGGACATGATGTCAAACCCTAAAAAGGACAGAATGCTCAAGCATACCTGTTTTTTCTCGTCATGGTCGTGATGTTGCCCATCACAGTTCGGTACAGGCATCAGAACCACGTCTCCTCGCAGCAGATCTTTATGTGTGTGACTGAGGGATTCCTGCCACTGTTTTGACTCATTTACACATTTAATAAGCACTTCACAAGTTTTCAGCTGTTCAAAATACCATCATATGTACACACATATAACGTTTAGCCCAGCACACAGCATTGTTTTGGATGTTTGGTAAGTTCCTTCACAAAATATACATAATAAAAGCCGACCAATCAGGTTGTGAACATGCTCCTATGCCTTTAGGTTCGGTGTTAAAATGCCAATGTGAAATAGAGATGCACAGATGGGCTATTATTTCATCCACAACCGCATCACAAAACTCATCATTCGTCCGCCATCCATCCGCACCAACGTTTTTTGACCAATTTTCAAAGTCGCACCCGCCCGCCATCCGCTGATTGTAATGAGCGATGGGCGATGCAAAGCACTGCTGACGCAAGCCGCAAGGCTAGAAAGCTCTTGTCTGTTCTAGAAAGAATACTGATCCAATGCAGCAAAGATATTTAAAGGCTGAAGTCCCTAGTATAGCCTATTGGCTATGAATATTCCCCAGAATATCAGCAGTGAACTCCGTCTCTGATCGGCGCACAGGGACAAAAATAAATAAATATCCTAAATAAAACACGCATCGGCAATCCTGACCTTACCTGCATAGGCTAGGCCTACTGTACAATTTTATCATTGTAATAAAAAACGCAATTTGAACATGCTGCTATTTAGCCCACTACTAATTAATGCCTATTGCAAAAAGAAGGAAAGCTCGAATAAAATAATAAGTCATTCACATAGGCTAATTAACTCTACTCAGTCATGTCAGGGTGATGACTAGGATGAGCCTGAAGAAATTAAACCGTTAATTTTGACTGCATGAGAAGAGAGTGCGTCTTTTTCAGGCAGACAGTGCAATTAATTTTATACCAGCAGGCCTAACAATCATACAAGAAACAAACTATGGAGCCTCGATATTAAAGACACACAGACTCTATTCATTCACTGAAATTAGCTGAAAGTCCACTGCAAACAGTGCAACATGCATATTCACATTTTTAATTGTCTATAACAACCCCAAAACTTGCCTGCTTGCCTTGCACATCTAATTAATGGGCAAAGTTTTCCGACTATTTTTCTTACCTTCTTTCTTTGCTGTGGATGTTATTGAGCTTGTAGAAGTTTAGCTCTTGCGTTCTTCTGAACATCTCGCGCTGCCATTGCCCGATGTCATTTCTGATATCACTCCATAATCTGTCTTTTTTTAAATGCCTATTCACTGAGTGCTAGGGTACAGTGACTGGCTGTTTTAAAATATAACTATTGTAACAAAATAACTCAGGCAGTCTCATTTACGAGACGTTTGGGCCTTCATACTGACAGCTGTGCTCATAGGTTGCAGGTTTGCTTAGTGGCCTACCAGGCGCTGCAACGATATTTTAACAATGTAGCCTATATATTTTTTCATTTGATTGGTTCAACCGCCACCCGTCCGAATTTAATTAAAATATCATTTTTCGTCACGTCATTCGCCCGATCCGCGGTTTATCCTCTAATGTGAACTCTAAGCGGACTAGGACTAAATGTTTTTTTGTTTTGGTCCGGACCAAACGAACCAAGTGTGAACACACCCTAAGTATTTGTTTTTTTAAATAGAAACACATAAAAAGGTGCTGAAGAGCAGATGACAGTAGGGTAAGCTGGGATACTTCTTACTTGAGATGTCCTCCAGTCTAGACAAAGAGAAATAACAGCCCTTTCAGGATGTCTGTTACCCTCTGATATTTGAAGAAAGAGTCTGTATCAGTGGTTCTCAACCTCTGCAAACTTCCAAGGGGCCACAGCATAAAAAAGTGAAATATATTATTTTATTCAATTAATATTAGTAATAGTATTAATAAAATGAAATTGTCCTAATTAAACTTTAATTAAACTCAAAATGTAAAAAAAAAAAGCATAACATGAAGAAATATTTCTTTTTTCCCCTTTTAATAACTCCTTTTTCGGATTTTATCTGAGTTTATGTTTATATAAAAAAAGATTTAAAAAAACAAGCAGCTTTGTCATAATTGTAGCAGAAATATTGGTACAAATATCTTACTTTTTAAAAAATTGTGTTGGACAATGGGGCCCTTCAAGTCAAAAAGGTTGAAAACCACTGGTTTATATCATAGGCCCATAGAAAGGCTACAGAGTTCTCCAAAAATATTATAAAAATAGTGTGATCCAGTGAGAAGTTGATTCAGTAGGAATATCTATACTAAGTTTCAAATAAAAAATAAATTAGGAAAAACAAATTCCTAATGGACAATAACATATTGTCCTGAATATAAACAGCCAGGAAAAGGTGTAATATTCAGAGTGATTGTGTTTTTCCTGCCCTCCTGCTTTTGGGGAAAATTCTTCATCTAATGATTTGGCTAAAGATTATCCATTAATTTTACATGGTTTTATACATTGGTAATAAAGTTTGGTAGGTTTGGTTAAAAAAAAGTTGTAGGACAAAAAATGCTTATTATATATATATATATATATATATATATATATATATATATATATATATATATATATATATATATATATATATATATATATATATATATATATATATATATATATATATATATATATAAAATTGTGCTCAATTTGCTAGATTACCACCAGGGCGACACAGCTTACCTTACGCTGATACATCATAGCCTACTCTGTGATAAATACACCTGCGCATGCTGTATTTCTACAATAGTGTTTGGTAATTAAACACTTTTGTTTTTGTGTGATGCTGCATACACACCTATAGGTGTCAGCATAAAGTCCAATACTGCTTTATCTGCCAGCAAAACAAAGAGATAAATGAAGAATTTCCTGACACCTGGTGGTTATTATGTGTTATGACAGGAAGGTGGAAGATCTTCAGTTCAGAGTTGAGGAAGAGTCCATTACCAAAGGAGACCTGGAGGTATCTGCCATTGTTAATACTACTTTACTGGAAGATGGTGTGCAATTAGTTTTTTGTTTGTTTGTTTTGTTTTGTTTTTTAATTAAAGGATTTCTATTAAGATAATAGATTCGTAGAAAATAAAATTGAGGTTATTACTGAATTATATAACTGATAAACCATTTAAATTGTCTTTCCAAACATTTTCAGTCCTCAAAAATCATGCATTATGAGTATTAGGCATGATCTATGACCTTATGACAGTACAAAAGGCTGAACACACTGTACTTTTACTTATTTGCGAAAAATTAAATGTTTTCCACTCTGACTAAAATCTGTTTAAATATCAGGTTAAATAATTTTAAATGTCCTTCCATCCAGCCCTATACTGTCATGCTGAATATAAAAACATACTCTGTCCTGCTTTTAATCTTCTTCACTTTTATGATTGGTGAATAGCTAAGACCTGTTAATCTTTTTCTCTGCTACCTATGTATGTCTTTTTTTTCTCTTTCTCTCGTGTCTTTCCATTTCCCCACTCTTTTTCTCTCTTTAGACTCAGACCAAACTGGAGCATGCCCGTATTCGGCAGCTCGAGCAGTGTCTGCATTTGGAAAAGTCCAAAGCAGAGC